>NKZC01000300.1:0-18838 GCA_002374385.1 Metschnikowia borealis | reverse complement strand
CTATACTACTACACTATACTACTACACTATACTACTACACTATACTACTACACTATACTACTACACTATACTACTACACTATACTACAATTTGAAGCAATTTTGGCTAGAACAAAAGGGAATATTAGCATTTCAAGAATCTCATACAGAGAGGGGCTTTGGAGCTGCTTTAATAGCGATACTTTCTACTCTCACATACCTACAAATCCAAAAAAAAACTTGATCGTGTAGAGATACTGATGTTTCTTGGAACATAGGGTTTGGTGTTTTCATTCTCTGCGAGCTTTTTTTTATATAATAAGGATTTATTTTCGCTTACAATAAATTGTAAATTTGTTTTTTTAACTTAAATTTAAGACCATATAGATAATAACATTCTGAACTTTATTTATAAAATATATATCATATTTTATATTTTTATAGTATCTCTAACTTTAGATGGTATATCTAAAGAAGTTATAAGATTATTAATTCTTTAATGAATCTTTTAGATTTACACGTGATTTTTTTTTATTCATTTTTAATTGATGTTCTAACTAAAGATGGATCTACATTATCCCGTCATTTCATAGGTTTTACACCTATTTTATTAAATACAGTATCATATTTTTGATCATGATCATTATACCCGCCTTCGGCGGGATATTTTGGATTTAAAAAGCTAGTATTTATATTCTTTCAAAGTGCTTGGATGATGGTTCATGTTTCAGAAACTAAAACTGAAAATCATGACTCATTCATGTTTAGTGTTTTGTGTTTTTTGTTTGGTCTTTAGGTCTTTACGCGTCCACCAAGTGCTCATGTCCTGTATAATAGTATATACTAATACAAATTACATCCCTCTATAGTACTAATTTAAATTACATCCCTTTATAGTATATACTAATACAAATTACATCCCTCTATAGTACTAATTTAAATTACATCCCTTTATAGTATGTACTAATTTAATTACATCCCTCTATAGTATATACTAATACAACTTACATCCCTTTATACTATATACTAATACAAATTACATCCCTCTATAGTATATATTAATACAAATTACCTGTAGATTAGGTAACACCAGATCCGCAACGACGGTTGCAGCACCAGGAGGACCTGTGATTAACCAGGGTGTAACCTCCAGTGGATGACTCATACTATAAGACATTGACCTCATAGTCTCTCAAGATATGTAAGCACTTCAAGGGAAGTGTTTACTTCAGGAGGAGGAGAAGAGTTGTCAGTGCTCATTGAAGTATTATCAATACGAGATCTTTTGGTGGGTCTGGTTCTTGGAGGCATCTTGGTATAGTATATACTAATTCAAATTGCATTCCTTTATAGTATATACTAATTCAAATTACATTCCATTATAGTATATACTAATTCAAATTACATTCCATTATAGTATATACTAATACAAATTACATTCCTCTATAGTATATACTAATTCAAATTGCATTCCTTTATAGTATATACTAATACAAATTGCATTCCTTTATAGTATATACTAATACAAATTACATATTCCTGTTAGATTCCGGTTACGTCAGCTACTCTGTTTACTATGTTATTTTATTCTCCGATGATTCCTCCGAGGGAGAAATTTGAGGTGCTTATATAGTTGTAGGAGAAGGTGTGCGATGAGACGAGATGACTAATCGGTTATCCGGTGTCAAAAGAAACGACCAACAAAGAAACGACCAATCAGTCTCGGTGACGAGTAGCTGACTAGTCGACTTTCGTACGCTCTAAAATACCGATGGGTAGTGAGTCTACCCATGGCCGTTCTAACAATTCCTCTACTATAATATATACTAAAACAATTTACATTCCTCTATAGTATGTACTAATTTAAATAACATTCCTCTATAGTATGTACTAATTTAAATAACATTCCTCTATAGTATGTACTAATTTAAATAACATCCCTGTATAGTATATACTAATACAATTTACATCCCTCTATAGTATGTACTAATTACATCCCTCTATAGTTATTCAAAAACGTATCTTGAAAGAGTAAGAAAATCTTTCGACGTCCACCAAATGCTCCACTGAGGGTCCTCTGGTGCGATTATCAGACACTGATTGGCTACATCGTGATTATAGACTCGACTATTTTTTATTCTGGGAATTTTTAGCCAGTAGGGAATGTAAGAGAGGGAGAGAGAGAGAGAGAGAGAGAGAGACGGAGAGAGAGAGACGGAGAGAGAGAGACGGCTTTGGGTTTCGGTTGCTTATATGCAGTCGCGCCAGTCCTATTTGTCAAAGCACTCAATATTATATAAACCTCCATGATTTTTTCCAAAAAAAACTCACCACCCTACTAAACACAACTTCACCATTCATCCTAATTAAAAGAATCTGATAAATTATCAAAAGCCCAAGAGTTGTGTTTGGACGGCAGTACAAGAGCCAAGATACCGTAGTTACAGTCCACTTTCATATAGGTAAAGTGGAAATAGGGGGTTTGGAGATTGGAAGTTGTGGATACTGAAAGTATTTGAATATGGATTCTATTTTTTTTTTCTTTTTTTTTTCGGAGATTAGTTCGTGTCTGGGTATTAATTGGCATATAGCTGACAAAATGAGTCAGTCGCATCGAGTGAGAAACATACAAAATGGCGTTAAAAATCAGGATTTTGAGATGTGAAATTTGTATTAAAGCAAATAGAAGAGAAAATGATTCTATATTTAGCGTAGGTCTTAAAATTGAATTCTGGGAATTTGGGAAGAAGTTCTGCCTGGAACGATCAATATACGCGTATATGCACTCCGCACCAACCCCACCCCCCAAATCAATCCCTTTCCACAGTACCATTTTATTCATGTTATTACTTTGGCACTTCAAAGTATCACTCTTCAAATATGCGCTTTAGTATATATTACTATACAGGGATATGGAAGTTGGACCTTACAAGACCAAGGTTATACACCATATTACATACTTTAGTGTAGTAGTGCATATAGTTACTAGTAGTGCATAGAGGTACTGGTAGTGCATAGAGGTACTAATCAAAAGTGTAATATACTTCTATAGTCTGTAGGCTGTGTCCACAATATACTTATAGTTATTACTGGATGACAGAATATCCTTTTATTTTTGTTCTATTCTTCGTATCTGAATATGCTTCTATTTTATTCTTCTCAACATTAACTTTATATTATTCTTTGGGGTGGTACCGCTATCATTTTAGGTTAAAAGCTAACGTATTTGCATTACTTATATTTGAGTTAGAGCACCTTTACCTAGAGTTAGATATGATAAATATTGAATTCTATTCTTACCATTAATATTTGCATTTGCTATATTCTTACCTTCATTACATTATATTTTTAAATACATCTAAGTGCTAATTATATACTTTAAATATCAAATATCCTATTTTTTCCCAGGAAAATGATTCTCCGCTATTCTTTTCTAACTCATCTGAAAATTTCGCTAATGCTTCTTTATCTTTTAGATATACTAATCGATTTGAATTTATCATAAGTTATAGTTGAATAATTTCTACAAGCTGTTATATTGTTATAAGTATAATGTTTATAATTCATCATGATTTATTAAAACCATTGAACTTATTTGAATCAAATCAGAAGAAAAGATCCAAATCAAAATGCTCCATATATGCTCCATAAAAATTAAGATTTAATTATCCCACGAATAAGATCTTTTCTGGCTATTATCTTTATTTACAGTACTTCTTGTATACTCCGCTGCTACAATAATTACTTTAATGTGTCATGAACAAAAGTAGCTTTGGATGTAGTATAAGATTCCGTGGTACGTTTCAGATCCGTGTAGTGAGTTCCCAGAGAGGAAACGGCTACTTAAGTAGTTGACAGACGGCCGCAAAAAACTAGTCAGCCGGTCAATGAGCCACTCCACATTCATTGTGGTACCTCGGGCTCATCTCCTGGTACGTCATACAATGATGGAAGAGGAGTGCATAATGGAAAGGCCATTGATAGGATTAGATCGCAGGCCAAATACTGAAATATCTAGAGCATTACGAAAACCAAGTCGTTTTAAATAAATCGGTTTAGATAAATTGGTTTAAATAAATTGTTTTAAATAAATTGTTTTAAATAAATTGTTTTAAATAAATCGTTTTGAATAAGCCCTTGATGCTAACATATCAAAAGAAAAATTAAGGTGTATTCTAGTAGGTCAATTGAAGAATCCGGTGGGGTTAAGTTACTACTATTCAGTCTAAGACAGCATGGAAAAATGACGGAGTGAGTCTAAGGCAAACCAATCCACAATCCACCATAGCAATGGTAATGGTAATATTAATGGTAATGTTGATGGTAATGGTAATATTAATGATAATATTAATGGTAATATTAATGATAATATTAATGGTATTATTAATGGTAATGGTGATGGTAATGTTAATGGTAATGAAATGGTGATGGTAATTTTAATGGTAATGTTGATGGTAATTTTAATGGTAATGTTGATGGTAATATTAATGGTAATATTAATGGTGATGGTAATATTAACGGTGATGGTGATATTAATAGTAATGAGGCCCATGTTGTAGTAGCAAAAGTCCACCACTCTGGAACGAGAGCATCCTTGGATTGGACGATTGGACGGTTGGACGATTGGACGGTTGGACCTACTCGTTTTCCTCGGAAGCCACTTGGCCCAATGCCTTAACGAAACCCTTGATAGCATCCCCAGTAATTCTGAGCTGTGGAGAGCACTTTATCGATAGCCACACACGACTCTATACCAATCACCAACTGAAGTTGACTTTACCATGATCCACCCACCAGAATCAAGAGGCTTCACTCATAATAATATAAATAACTCATATTAACGTAAATAACTCATATTAACGTATTAACATAAATAATTCATATTAATATAAATAACTCATATTAACTTAAATAACTCATATTAATATAAATAACTCATATTAACATACATAACTCATCACTAAGATACTCAGATTTGACAAGCTCATATTCAAAGCTTTGCTAGACATGTGTCACCGCCAAATGTTAAATGTACATCTGCCTCAAGGTGCTGACTATAGATTATACGTCATTTACATGGACTCTATTTGGGTCCAATACAAATCCTACTACGAATCCGGTACATATGAACTTTCTGTTGCATACACTATAGGTAGAACACTACACATAGAGGCATTATGAAGCCTACGTCCGATCCACAATGACCATTCACGAAGTATTATATTGGTCATTCACCAAGTATTATATTGGTCATTCACCAAGTATTATATTGGCCATTCACGAAGTATGTTGGTCTTCTCGAATATTCTAGGACAATCATCACCATTGTTCTGGTGGAGAGTTTTTTGGTGCCACGTTTCTCTTAGTTGTAGCCGGTCTGGTTCTTTGAGAAACCATCAACGAATACAAGTTCAGGTTTCCAAACGTATCGGAAGAACATAAACTTTCCACGGGCACTGAACAGATCCTCCCAAGTCCAATACCAAACTAATATACACTTTTCCGAATAATACCAAGCTCATACCTGAAATTTTTTCATCTTTTTCTTTATCACGAAGCTATTTACCAAACCTTTTAGGGCTCCAACGGTCGTTGTCTTTGAGGGTTCATCTTTTTGATAATCCGAAACTCCTGCTGACTTTCCCGAAAACGATGTGCTGGGTTTTTTTCAACATCCATGAAATGTTAGTCCCCGTTGCCCACATGTCTGTTTCCGGGCGGATCCCATTTCTTTTCTCCACCAAGAATTTTCTTCTCTTTCTCTTTCTCTTTCTCCTTGTCTCCCTTGACATTTTGTGTCTTATCCGCTTGCTTTGTTGGATCTGGGGAGAGGGGGGGCCTGGTCCTCGAGAGTCTATGAGAAGGGGGGTTGTGGTCCCAAGCCTAGTCACTATGAATATTAGAACTAGTAGAAATAGTGAATCCATATTAGGCTTTGAGAGAGGTCTATTTTTTTGAATTTCTCTGGATGTTTTGGTGATAGCTGTGAGGTTTTGGTTTAGAAGTTCTCCTTAGAAGTTCTCTCTTTGAGTTTCTTTGAGTTTCTTTGAGTTTCTTTGAGTTTCTTTGAGTTTCTTTGAGTTTCTTTGAGTTTCTTTGAGTTTCTTTGAGTTTCTTTGAGTTTCTTTGAGTTTCTTTGAGTTTCTTTGAGTTTCTTTGAGTTTCTTTGAGTTTCTTTGAGTTTCTTTGAGTTTCTTTGAGTTTCTTTGAGTTTCTTTGAGTTTCTTTGAGTTTCTTTGAGTTTCTTTGAGTTTCTTTGAGTTTCTTTGAGTTTCTTTGAGTTTCTTTGAGTTTCTTTGAGTTTCTTTGAGTTTCTTTGAGTTTCTTTGAGTTTCTTTGAGTTTCTTTGAGTTTCTTTGAGTTTCTTTGAGTTTCTTTGAGTTTCTTTGAGTTTCTTTGAGTTTCTTTGAGTTTCTTTGAGTTTCTTTGAGTTTCTTTGAGTTTCTTTGAGTTTCTTTGAGTTTCTTTGAGTTTCTTTGAGTTTCTTTGAGTTTCTTTGAGTTTCTTTGAGTTTCTTTGAGTTTCTTTGAGTTTCTTTGAGTTTCTTTGAGTTTCTTTGAGTTTCTTTGAGTTTCTTTGAGTTTCTTTGAGTTTCTTTGAGTTTCTTTGAGTTTCTTTGAGTTTCTTTGAGTTTCTTTGAGTTTCTTTGAGTTTCTTTGAGTTTCTTTGAGTTTCTTTGAGTTTCTTTGAGTTTCTTTGAGTTTCTTTGAGTTTCTTTGAGTTTCTTTGAGTTTCTTTGAGTTTCTTTGAGTTTCTTTGAGTTTCTTTGAGTTTCTTTGAGTTTCTTTGAGTTTCTTTGAGTTTCTTCTTTGAGTTTCTGCTTTTTTTTTCTGCTTTGAGTTTCTGCTTTGAGTTTCTTCTTTGAGTGCTCTTTCTTAGAAGCTCTTCCGTAGAAGCCCTTCCGTAGAAGTTCTTAGAAGTGTTATTGCTGCTTTTGCTTTGGGATTTGCTTCAGAAGTTCTTTTAGGAGTTCTTTTTAGAAGTGTTTTGCTTTCTATGTTTTGCTTTCAGTGTTTTGCTTTCTATGTTTTGCTCTTTGCGTTTTAGCTTTCTGTGTTTTGCTTCAGAAGTCTCTCCTTTAGGTGTCTCTGCTTTGGGTTTTTTTAGTAGTTCTTTTGAAAAGTTCTTGCTTTGAGTGCCTATGCTTAAGAAGTTCTTTTTTCGAGTTTTTTCTTTGAGTGTCTGTGTTCAGATTTTATGGAAAAAAGGGAGGTGTGGATGAGAATAAGGGGGAGCCGGGGGTTTTTATACTTCGCAGTTTGTCGCAATGGCTGCGAAATCCGGTATGCTCGTTTTCTGGTCGCACACATAAAGATTTCGGTCGGCGCATACAACTTTCTATTAGATTTTGGTATGGCCGATTTGGGTATTTTGATATTATGGGTTTATATGATCGATTTTAATCGATTTTGATCGAATTTGATCGAATTGGATCGTTTTTGTTCGTTGATCATCTCCTGCACAAGGCTGAACCTCGTATCTATATCCAACACTAGGATATGTCAGATTCTGGTTACGTCAGGTACTCTGTTGACTAGGTTATTCCCCGCCCAATCCGTCTAGAGGAACCATCGCACCTTATATAGACCAGTATGGCATGTAGGAATAATCGTAGTGAGGGCCAGAGGACCGCCCAATTTCTGGTCGACCAGTGCAGGGTTTCAACATCCACGTAGGTAGTTTACTACCCATGGTGGGTCTAACAGTATAGCTATGATCTGCTGCAGGTCAGATTTATATGTGGACCTGTTGTACAGTCAAGATTTCTTTCTCAGTCCATAAGACATAATGGAACAACTGGATAAACGTGTTACTCCAAGCGATGTCAATGAATTTGGCAATCCAATAGTCCAGGAATTGATTGAGAACTTGAATTCAATAAACAGATCTCCAGTGAAAATGGGAATCGTTAACTCCAAGTTTTGGATTCAGTGAATTGGGAAATGTTCAACTAGTTTTTAAATTCAATGAATGAATCTTCGATCCCCAAATTCCCTCAAATCCCCCCAAAATGAGTACTTAAACTTGGGGATCGAGATGGAGAACTTAACTTCAATAATCAAGGGTTCTTTAATGAATTGGGGAACCTTCAATGATTTAAGATCTTCAATTGGGGAAGAAGAGTGAATACCTAAATTCAGGAATCCCCCATAAAATTGAAATCTTCCATGGTCCGGGAATCTTTAATAAATTAAAAAACTCCAGTGCATCGAGGAAAAAAAGATTCCCGAATTCCCATACCAAAATGAGAACTCAACTTCAATAGTCAAGGGAACTCCTCATATTGAGGACTCAAATTGGGGAATGTTCGATCCCTAACTCCCCAAATTCATTCAATAATCAAGGACCAGTTGAAATGGAAATGAAATGTTTCATTTTGGAATATTGTTGTTTCATATTTGGAATGTTGTTGTTTCGTGCTTCATATTTGAAAAAGCTGGAGTTTGTTGATGGTTCAGGATTGTTCAATTATGAAACGTACGCGTACTGCGCCAAGTTGACCACTCTCAAGCACTCAATACAGTCAATCTCTAGGGACCTCTAATCTCCCTAATTTTTCACCTGTAGGCATTGTAAAGATAATTGGAAAATTATCTCCAGAAATTTGGATAATGGGACAATTCGACCATTGAACATTGGACATTGGACATTGAACATTGGACATTGGACATTGAACATTGGACATTGGGCATTGGGCATTGGACATTGGACATTGGACATTGGGCATTGGGCATTGGACATTGGACATTGGGGCTTTGAGCCAGTCAATTATAGACCACACAGAACCTGGAAACTTCCCCTAGTCGAGTACTTAAATTGGGGATCGAAGAGACCTTTAATGAATTGGAAATCTTCAATTCCAAATTCCCCCAAACTTCCTCAAATTGAGAACCTAAATTCAATAATCCAGGAACTCCGATGAAGTTGGGAATCTTCTATCTCCCAATTTCCCAAAATTTATCCCAATTTCCCAAAATTTACTCACATGAGAACTTAAATTTGCCAGAATGATGCTTGAATTTGGAAATCTTTGATCCCCAAATTCGTTCAATAATCCAGAGACCTTTAATGAATTGGAAATCTTCGATCCCTAAATCTTCCCTAATACCAAATACCTAATTCAAGAATTTCCAATGAATTCAGCAATCTTCGATAATCAAGAGATTTCCAATAGAGCATTATTCAAAAAAATCTTCAATAAAGGACCATTCAATAAGTCAATGACAATCTCTAATAGTCCAGGGATCTTCAATGAATTAAGGATTTTCAATGCCCCCAAGCTGCCCCAAAATGAGAACCTAAATTTAATAAACAGGAACTCCAATGAATTGGTGTCTTCAGCAATCAAGGGATCTTCAATAAATTGGTGTCTTCAGCAATCAAGGGATCTTCAATAATCAAGGGATGTCCAATAAAGAATTGTTCAAAAAGAAATCTTTATCAGTTCAGGGATCTTCAATGCCCCAAAATCCCCATACTCGAGAACTTAAACTCCCCATACTAAAATGAGAACTTAAATTTGGGAATGTTCGATCCCAAATTCCCATACCAAATAAAAACTTAACTTCAATAATCCTGGGAACTCTCATGAGTTTGGGAATCTTCCATTCCCAAATTTCTCCAATGGAGAACTTGACTTCAATAATCAAGGGAACTCCAATAAAGCATTATTCAATAAGGAGTCTTCAATGGATCTGGGAAAATTCGATCCCAAATCCCCCAAACTTCCCAACCAAAATAAGCTTCAATTTACTTATCTTGGATCTCCAATAGTAAAGCAATTATCAAGGAACTCCCCAAATTCCCCAAACTTTCCCGGAACGAGTTATTAATTTGGAATTCTCCCTAATACCAAATGAATACTTAATTCAGCAATTTCCAATAAAATTGGAGTCTCCAATGGTCCAGGAATCTCCAATGGTCCAGGAATCTCCAATGGTCCAGCAATCTCAATAGCATTATTCAACCAGGAGTCTTCAATAAAGATCAACAAAAAAGGAATCTTTTTAATGGCAATCTTAGTTCAGGAGTCTCAAGATCCCAAATTCATTCAATAATCCTGAGGCCTCGAATGAACTTGAAATCTTCGATCCCAACCTCACTCAATCCTCCTCTTCTTATCGCCCTCCTCCAATACCCCCCTCTTCCGACTGACCCCAGCAACCGGCTGGTGACTCAAGGCAATGTTCATGCCAGCCTCTTCCTGCAGATCCGGGTCGTCGTGCATGTCCATGCCGAGATCGTCCGCGGTGCCGCAGTTGAGCCAGTTTTCCGGCACCGCGATTGGCTCGGAGGGAAGGGTTTCCGCGGTGAACCACTGCGACTGGAGGTGGGAGTTTTGGTGATGGTGGAGTTTTGGAGATGTTGCATTTGAGGCCATATTTGGTGCCACATTGTGCGCGCAGCCGTCTGACGCTTCTGAGTCTGAATCATAGTGAAATGCCAGACACGTGGATAACGCTTCGTAAAGCTCACCCACACTTGCTGATTTAAATACAAGTCCTGAGATTTCACCTCTTTTTCCTGACATTTTGGTTCCCTCTGAATGCCCATTTTCCATTTCTTCTGTCCCATTCTCTGTCCCATTCTCTGTCCCATTCTCTGTCCCATTCTCTATTCCATTCATGCCTTCTGCTGTCCAATTCTCTGTCCCGATTTCTAGCTCGACGGGCTGCAATGCTTGGTCACTCCCCATGATCTGCAAATACAATACCTCCTGCCCATTGCTTTCCTTCATAGCATGGAGAACAACCTGAGTATATGGAACGTCCACGCCTGCATGGAGCACAGGCACATAGAGCACTAAGCTAGTGTTGAGGACGTAGATGGTCACGGGATGTTGCGAGAGAATGCTGAAGAGTTGGTGGTGGTCTCCAGTCACTTGGACCTTGGTATGGATTGCACCGGCATATAACACCGCCTTGTCGCCGTCCATGTGCAGGTACCGGGCGGGGGTTTGCGCCCGGAACACCTGGAGGGGTACCGTGTTTTCTACGTTGGGAGGCTCGCATATTGCCCGAGACATCGCTGTGTGCTGGTGAAACCCTTGGGGGTGGTGATGCTGGGGAAGTGCACTTTTCGCCTGAATGCGCGTGGTGTACGGGTGCAAGGGCTATAGAAATCGTCTAATTAATAGCATACAGACTCCACAACGTGGACTCCGGCTCATATACTTGTTGCTTCGAGAATCCCTCGGATCTCTGCATCTTTGGACCTTTGATTCTTTAATCCTCGGATCTCGGCATCTTGGGACCTTCTTTGAATCCGATCTATCGTTGGACTTGTTTCTCGGATGCGGACCCGGATCCTGGCACGTAGAGTCGCGAGTTAAGCCAGTTGCTCGAGCCCTCGATGGCCGGTCTCGGTCGGTCTCGCCTTAAGTCACCAGCATTATAATGCGGGATTACCCCGAGAGCTTTCGGATCAAGCGCAGAAACACGGGGCTATGCGAAGAACTCTCCAAGTCCTTCTTGATCTTCTTGCGCCGCTCCACCTCGTGCCTCTTCCTCTCATCCTCCGATGGAGGTAGAGCCTCGTTGACCAAGTCCGCACGGCGGGCTTCTTCAAACGTGGTGATGGCACTCTTGAGGCCCTCACGTCCATGCGACAACGAGCCCTTGGGTAGGATACCTTCGTTCATGCTCTTGAGCTTCTCCACTTGCTCCGACTCCTCTCGCAACACCTGGTACATTCTGGACACACGGCCAATGGCCAAGATCTTTTTGCGGAGTGCCAAGCGCTTTTCCTCGAGCGAAGCAGCCGCTTGTTCGGGGGTTTCACCCGCAATTGAGCTGGGGTACGCGTCTTCCATCGAGACTGGCGCTTGGGCTGATATTGGAGACGGCTGGGGGGTTTCGCCGGCAGCAAAGTCCGTTTCCTCTTCTAGTTCTTCCTCCGTGCACACATTCAAGATCGACACCAACATATCGGTGACCTTCTCGCCCACAAACGGCAACGACCACGTGAACACGTCCATGAAGTGCGGGAGCCAGTAAGGGTGTGGCGACGAGTTAAACTGACGGATGTTCATCACGTTATCCTCGTACTTCAACACCGCAGCCTTATTATTGTAGGTGTCCAAGTAGTTGGGGGCACTGAACATGGTGAGAAGTGAGGGGAAACCCATGGTTTTCGTCCGCTTGTACATGCGGTAGCCCAGGTCCTGGGCCTCGTGGGCACGGATCACTGACAACAAGCCCGTGCGTTCCAAGAACTGGCACGAGGCCTTATAGGTGAAGGCATAGGAGCATCCACGCACGGAGTTCTTGAGGAACGCCCGGTCGATGTTATCTTCATCATAGTCCTCCACCGGATCGGCCCAGAGGAGATCACACATCAAGCCTCGGGTGGGAGGCTCACGGAACCGGTCCAAGTCGTGAAGATCCTGCAAGGTTCTTAATTCCGGCGAAAGACCACCATGCACACAGAAAAATTGCTTGTTCATAATAGCAGCCAAGGGGAGTGCATTGAACGACACCAAGCACTCATTGTACACACGTTCCGAGTACTTGTGCAAGCATTCGGCCTTGAATGTGAAGTAATCCGTCAAGTGTTTGCATTCGTGATTTCCCCGCAACATCCAGAACGTTTTTGGGTAATTGAGCTTCAACGAATAGAGGTACACCAAGCACTCAATGGAGAACGAGCCTCTATCCACATAGTCACCCAAAAACAAGTAATTGGTCAGCGCAGGGTCACCTCCAACCTCAAACAACTTCATGAGGTCATAATATTGCCCGTGCACATCCCCACACACCGTCACGGGCGCAGGCACGGTCAAAAGATTGGGCTCACTGGCCAAGAGCTCACACGCCGCCAGAAGAATACGGATAATCTGCTTTTCCGTAAGTCGGCCTTCCTGGAAAAAGTGCTGTTTCAAGAATTGATGGTTAGGGAGCCCATTGGGGAGGAACACGTCATCATCCGCCGGGGAAAATGTGGCGGGGTGCTGCACCGACTTGACCACCCGTTCGGTGGTGCACACCTGCTCGCCATCATCGGTGGTGACTATGGTGGGGCCGGGCGAGGGCGGCCTCTCATTGCACTTGGACGACGAGATGGCGTCCAAGGCGTTTTTGACATGCTTGCGGTTTTCCTGGGCGCTGGAAGACATGGGAGTATGAGGAGGAGGAGTGTGGAATGTGGATAGCTGGGTGACCGCGGCCCCACGTGACCACGCACGTGACCACACACATGAAGCAGCTATTGACCACGAACCAAACCAGATACGAAACCACTTGGCCCAAAGGCCATGTGTGGATACCGAACTGTCATCGGATAAAGAAATTGAAACCTGCCAAAGTCTTGGATATTGGAACGCCTGGAGTGTAATGTAGCCACATGACACAAGGTCACGTGATGGATGATCGATAACGGCCAAGTCACGTGACAGCAATCACATGTACAGCAACTACAACACCAAGCCCACACCTGTAATAGCAAAGACAGCAAAGCCTGGGGCTGCGTGACGTCACGGCACGTGAAAATACCACGTGACCATGAACAACCAACCATAGGCCATAAGTCATAGGCCATACAAGGAACTAGATTCTTTAGAAAGACCAGATCTGGGCACATTCTGCTTACTGACTAAATTTAGCAAAGTCAATTATCACCAGAGGTACAAGGACACATGGCTCTTGACCGTGACATACTAACCATACTGACCAGGCATTTAACTATGACATACTGACTATGTGAATTAAACTATGGCATACTGACTATGTGAATTAAACTATGACATACTGACTATGTCAATTAAACTATGACATGACTAAACTAACTGCTGACACTAACCAGACAATTAACTACCTTCATATATTAAAGTACCCAATTTATTGAGTAGCATCCACAGTTGTTCATTGAGAGTACAGCTAGCACAGCTAGTACGGGAGTAGTATTAGGCTCGACTGATTGACTATGGTAAGACGATATTCCCAGTCACTCATTCTTAAGTGTTGATGAAATGGATTAGTAAAATACGGCATATAGACCTAGTGATATGACAAGAAATGATCTCTAGTGACTACCACCATCACTAATATTAGCATCTGGGGCATGACACAATGACAGAAACTCCTTTGACATGCAAGGAAATATTTTTGACCGACCACATCAGTTACAGCTATATGCAGTAATCGCCTGTATCCTGTAGCCATCAACACAAATTATCATTATCATTGACATTATGAGTATGATCTATAACAGGATCCGTAGCCCTTTTTTCTTTTCTTTATTTGTACCAACAGGTGCACCATTAGCTTTGGTGCCATTTTAGGCAGACGCATAAATGCCCCCAGCAACGTGACTTCCTAGGGTTCGCTCAGACTGTAAGAACTCAACAATTTCGTCATTCTGTTATTCAGTTTCGTCATTCTGTTATTCAGTCTCGTCATTCTGTTATTCAGTCTCGTCATTCTGTTATTCAGTCTCGTCATTCTGTTATTCAGTCTCGTCATTCTGTTACTCAGTCTCGTCATTCTGTTAGTCTATATATTGAACGTATGCCTTACCCTGAAGTTTATCATGGTATGTATTGATCCTGGAATAGCCGAAACTTCCTATTGATCCAAGGGGGAAACCCTCACTCTTATATACACTGGTTGGATGCAACCCTGCATATACATGAAACACGAGCACGTGATATGCAAGTGTTACCCGTCCGGCACTTTGGATCTCAGTATCCTTATAAGATCGTTTCCTAACGCAGACATCCAGTATATTGATTGAGGTGAAGCACACAATAGTATAATCAGACTATGAATTAGACGACCAATCAGAATCGAATAAGTCTGAAGACTAGTCGAAGCATGTAGGGCCCAAATTAGAACCCGGGTTAAGGTCCCTACACTGTGCTTAGATACATAGATATAGATATAGATATAGATATAGATATAGATATAGATATAGATATAGACATAAGTAATGGATACATATAGATAAAAAGGACCAGACAGAAATCAAGAAGTACGGATTACGTAGTAGTAGATAATACCAGTATTGGAGTAGTACAGGAGTAGTACAGGAGTAGTACAGGAGTAGTACAGGAGTAGTATTTTCAGTAGTAGAGCTTTTAGAATCGCATATTATTTAGGATGTACTATTTGGGATATAGTATTTGGGATATAGTATTTGGGATATACTATTTAGCATGTACTATTTAGGATATACTATTTAGGATATAGTATTTAGCATGCACTATTTAGGATATAGTATTTGGGATATAGTATTTGGGATGTACTATTTAGAATGTACTATTTAGGATCTGGCAGTGGCTGCAATAGGGCGAGTAGAACTCCACAAACGATAACGTCAGGGCAGTGACGTCATCAAACGTCTCCTGTGTTAGCTCTGCAGGAAGCTCTTTGTCGGCGAGATCCCCGGGTGTCTTAATGGCCGCCGGCGACGCTACCACACATGTTAAAATTATGGCATCAAAATCATGACATTTATCAGAATAACCAGGAGCCAGTAGAGTCAGTAAATTTAGAGTAGAGCTAGTATATTTCTACATACAGTATACAGTGGAGTCAGTAGAGTCAGTTTAGGCTACAGTAGAGTCAGTTTAGGCTACAGTAGAGTCAGTTTAGGTAGTTTACTTAGTATAGTAAGTATAGGTAGTTTACTTAGTATAGTCAGTATAGTGCTACAGCACACTTAGAATGTATAGTATAGTTGGTAATACAGTGGTCAGTAGCTATATGAATGTGTACTAATATAGTATTTAGGATATAGTATTTAGGATATACTAATTAGCATGTACTATTTAGGATATAGTATTTAGAATATAGTATTTAGCATGTACTATTTAGGATATACTATTTAGAATGTACTATTTAGCATGTACTATTTAGGATATACTATTTAGAATGTACTATTTAGGATATACTATTTAGGATGTTGTCAACGAGTACCTAGCATGTACGGGAAAAGATACTTCGTGGATATGTTGTAATCAATTCACTATTCAGATATTTGGATCAAGGTAGTAAAACCCACTCTCATGAAAAAGGCTATTATCAATATAGCTATGTATAATCTAAAGGCAAGTGTCCTGGGATCAAGGCCAAACTCAATTATTCACTGGATATTCATTCACTGGATATTTATTCACTGGATATTTATTCACTGGATAGTAATTTACTGGATATTTATTCACTGGATATTCATTCACTGGATATTCATTCACTGGATATTCATTCACTGGATGCAAATTATTCACTGTATGGTAAGAATGCTTATACAATATGTATTTTCATCACTATGAGATAACATATCATGTCGTATTAACATTCGAGTCGACTGGTATTGCCATTATAATTATTGAGTGGTCGTGATGTTGTTCAAACTCCTAGTCGAAATAGTCTGCAATGGAGTTCATAATAAAATCAATACCGTCGTCGAACTTCTCGTTTGTTATGCCCATGCACTGTCCACCGAAGCCTTCAACACGCGGCCAAACTTCCTCCTTGGCCTTTTGCCATTGTCATCTCCATTGCTCTTGCCATTGGTCCCCGCCCAGCACGTGTTCATGTAACTGGCGAAGATCACCGAGTTCTGGGAATACTAATCTACCATGGGCTCGTCCATCACCGGCACAATGGGTTTTTAAAAAAAGGATGATTAATTTCCTATACTAAAGGTTTTTAAAAGAGGATGATTAATTTCCTATACTAAAGGTTTTTTTTTTAAAAGAGGATGATTAATTTCCTATACTAAAGAATTTTTAAAAAGAGGATGATTAAACTCCCATACTAAAGGATTTCCGTTTTAGGTACTGGACCATTAGTTTGATGGTCATAAGAAAACATGTAAACATCTATCCTTTTACATCCGGTCTTCATGTGAACGGAAACTATTGAACCACTGTCACATTTGAAAAGTTTCGGATTCTCAATCTTGCCATGCAGATCAACTTCGACGGCTTGGTCACAAGGCGTGTCCGAGATTTCCAATCCAGAGGAAGCTAGACACACATACTTCAGTATACCTTCGATTGTGGTAACGAGCTGGGATGCTTCCAAAGTGAACGCAGTTCTGTCAGAATAGCCTAAGTTCTCAGTCAATGAACACTGAGTAAAACGGCACAGTATCGCAAGGGGAAGCCATGTTTGCCCATGTTTTCCATGCGTACTGATAAAGAGAGCGTTCAGGTGTTGGTGAGGAGCGCCATTTGAAGCACCTAATGAGGTTGTATTGCCCACCGCTTCGGACAATTTACCAGTATCTTTGTCGTAAGACTTAATGTAGATATTAAAGGATGATTAATTTCCTATACTAAAGGATTTTAAAAAAAGGATGATTAATTTCCTATACTAAAGGATTTTAAAAAAAGGATGATTAAACTCTATACTAAAGGATTTTAAAAAAAGGAAGATTGAACTCCTATACTAAAGGATTTTTAAAAAAAGGACGATTAATTTCCTATACTAAAGGATTTTTAAAAAAAGGACGATTAATTTCCTATACTAAAGGATTTTAAAATGTCAACGAATACCTAGCGTGTACGGAGGCAAGGTACTTCGTGGATATGTTGTACGCAGGCCATTGAAAGGACAATAGAGCTGTGCAGACCCTGAAAAATGGAGGCTGTGCGGGTCTTAGCCGAACTGAAAAGTATAAGAAGCGCTGTGGACCCGTTACATAGGACTTTGGTCTTGTAAGGTACAACTTACATATCCCTATATATTAACATATACTAAAACAAAAGTTGAAATAAAAAGAAGGACGATTAAACTCCTATACTAAAGGATTTTAAAAAAGGATGATTAAACTCTATACTAAAGGTTTTTTAAAAAAGAAAAGGATGATTGAACTCCTATACTAAAGGATTTTTAAAAAAAGAAAAGGATGATTAAACTCCTATACTAAAGGATTTTTAAAAAAGGACGATTAAACGCCTATACTAAAGGTTTTTTAAGATAAAAAAGATCCGAGTACGACCAAAGATCCATCTGACATGTTTTATACTATAATGTATATTAATGTGTACTAAATGTATTTTAAGGTGTACTAAATGTACTTTAATGTGTACTAAATGTACTTTAAGGTGTACTAAATGTATTTTAAGGTGTACTAAATGTACTTTAATGTGTACTAAATGTACTATAATGTGTACTAAATGTACTTTAAGGTGTACTAAATGTATATTAATGTGTACTATATCACCCTAACTCACATACACCTTTCTACTGTATAAGAACGACCCACACCTCATAAAAAACCATGAGTAAGTCTCAGAGTATCAGTTCGAGCTCCGCACCCACAGACGAACCTCCACTGGAAGAGAGTTCTGGTCCAAAAATGAAAAGGTTTATTAAATAGTTGAGTTTCAAAAGTATCCTTTTTCAAACCTACTTCTTAAAATATGAATTGATTTACGAAACCTTTCATTACATTCAAAAAAGATAATATGAATCATGGCTGTACATTATAAGCTGTAACACGTGACATGTACTTCTCCATCCACCTTACACGTGACATGGACTTCTCCATCCACCTTACACGTGACATGGACTTCTCCATCCACCTTACACGTGACATGGACTTCTCCATTCACCTTACACGTGACATAGCGTTTGACTCTCTGCTTCACTTCTCTGGTCACAGGTCAGCTATATAATCACTCGCATCCCACTGATTGGACCATCAACGAATGAACATAACTCCCAGTACAGACGTATTAAAGAATCTAACAGTACACGTTATAGTACATTAGTACATTAGTACATTAGTCATTAGTACATTAGTACATTAGTCATTAGTACATTAGTCATTAGTACATTAGTACATTAGTACATTAGTACATTAGTACATTAGCACATTAGTACATTAGTCATTAGTACATTAGTACATTAGTA
>NKZC01000411.1:0-10237 GCA_002374385.1 Metschnikowia borealis | reverse complement strand
TTGTTTTAAAAATACTGCTTCTGGTTCAGGATTCCTGTTTAATAGTGGGTGATTGTGGGTCTGGTTTTGGTGTTTCACTTATGTGTCGCCGATTCCACCGAGGGAGGAATCTGAAGTACTTAAATACTTTTAGAGAAGAGAGAGTGCAACTTAGCACGAGACCAATAGCGATGAATGCCGTCCAAAATCGTGCCATGTTGGGCCTCAGAGTCTTGATTTGGTCATTGTTAGGATTAGACAGTGAGGGCTTAAAATACCTCAATATGTAGGACACTACCTGGTGGATCTAATAAATACATCAATATAGAATTATAGAATTATAGAATTATAGAATTATAGAATTATAGAATTATAGAATTATAGAATTATGGCAATATATCAATATATCAATATATCAATACGGCAAAATAGCAAAATAGAAAAATGGCAAAATAGAAAAATAGAAATATATCATTACAGCAACACTTGAGTCCCAAAAACAGGACCTCTGATTATTTGTGTGGTGTAGATTGGTTGCTAGAGACTATACTGGCTCACGTGACTCTCTCACCACTCACTATCCAGCATCCAGCCAGATCAGTGCCTGCCAAAAATAGCCAATACTAACCAATGCTGACCAATACCAAACCAGTAATCAAGTCCGAAACCATGATTCTGATCTTATGTACAGGCGGACATTCTGATTGTATGTGGTTGTACAGATTGGTATAGCCTAGCGCACGTGACTCTCTCCACCCACCATATATTCGCGACTCAGTCTACTCCACTTATCTCCACTTATCATCGCCACCATGTACAAACTAAGAACTACACTCAAGGGGCATGAACTGGACGTCCGGGGAGTAACGGCTGTGGGAGAGGCGGTGCTTGTGACGGGCTCACGTGACGCCTCTGCCCGGCTGTGGGATCTTTCCGTGCCTCTAGACTACAATACTGAGGGCACCATTTGCTTCAACTCGCCCACGGGGTCGTTTATCAATTGTGTGGCGTCAGTGAATTCGGCATTGACAGGCAAATTGGTGGCGTGTGGCGGGAAGGATGCCATTGTATACTTGGCGGAGATCTATGAAACATTCCTGAAACCTGGGGATGATGTGGGCAAGTTCCAATTGGTTGGCCATTCAGCCAACGTGTGCTCGCTAGACTACACGCAGGACCAGCTTATATCGGGTTCATGGGACTGCACGGCCAAAGTATGGGATTTGGACTCGTTTTCAGTGAAGTACGATTTGCTGGGCCATTCGGCTGCGGTATGGGACGCCAAGGTGTTGGATGCTGCAAACGACATCTACCTCACATGTTCGGCCGATCGAACCATCCGGAAATGGAAAGGCGCAAAGGAAATTGCTTGTTATAACGGGCACTCCGATGTGATCCGGAAGCTTTTGGTATTCCCTGGAGGAAAGTCGTTTGCCTCTGCGTCCAACGACTGCACAATTAAGATCTGGGATGCGGAAACTGGTGCTTTGCAACATACTTTGACAGGACACGACTCTTTCATTTACGATTTGGCTTTGCTTTCCAATGGAGACCTTNTGACAGGACACGACTCTTTCATTTACGATTTGGCTTTGCTTTCCAATGGAGACCTTGTGTCGACTGCTGAAGACCGTTCGGTGCGGATCTGGCGCAACAATGCCATCTTGCAGGTCATCACGCTTCCCTGCATCTCCGTGTGGTGTGTATGTGTGTTGCCCAATGATGATTTCGCCGTGGGGGGCTCTAACAAACAGGTGTACGTGTTCACACGTGATCCGAGCCGGTACGCCACCAAAGAGGCCATTGCGGCCCTTGAGGATGCCTTGCGGCTGTCTGCAATCTCAGAGCAATCGTTGGATAACTTGAAAAAAACCGATGTTCCGGGCTACGAACGCTTGGACTCCCCGGGAAAGGAGGAGGGGCATGTGATCACCGTCAAGAGCCCCGTGGGCGTCATAGAGGCCCACCAGTGGTCTGGCGGCCAGTGGATCAAGATTGGAGATGTGGTCAATTCCGGAGGTGGTTCCTCCAACAAGGTGCAGTACCAGGGCCAGGAATACGACTATGTTTTCGATGTGGACGTTGAAGATGGCAAGCCGCCTTTGAAATTGCCCTTCAACGCCACTGACAATCCGTATGTTGCTGCAGAGAAGTTCTTGGCTGAAAATGACTTGCCTTCTTCCTATACCGAGGAGGTAGTGCAGTTTATCCACAAGAATACCGAGGGTTTCCAAATGGGAGGACAACCCGAAAAGTCGGTGGAAAACCCATACCAAAATTCGACATCACATGTATCAACAGATTCCTTAGTGGATCCTCCGTTTTTCCCCGAAACAACGGCAATTACCTATGACGATTACAAGGCCACATCGTTAAACAATGGCTTCTCCAAGTTGAATGCCCAGCAGCAGGAAAATGGATTCGACGATAAGGAAGTGGCTCTTGTGCAGAGGAGCTTGGAGAATCTCAAGTCCAAGGACGCAATGTTCCTTATTCTGAAGGTAGTGCCTCGGATTCTCTCTAAGTGGGAAAAGTCACAGAGGCTCATCGGATTTGATTTGTTGAGAATCGCCATCTCCAGAGTCTCCACTGCAGACTTGATCCAGTCCACGGACGAGGCAGAAACCATATACAAGCTTCTTTTTGCCACCCTTGAGGATATCACCGAGGACGATGTGACCATCTTCATGATGATCGCCAAGGTGTTGAGCAATTTGGCCAACAGCACACTTTTCATGCAGATCTTCTTGACCGTGGAAGACAACGGCACGGTGTTGTTAAACGAGTTCTTTGACGAGCTCTCACAGCATTTGACGGTGTTGGTGAAGATCATGACGTCATCGGAGGTGGCTAGTGCCCATAAACATTTTGGTATGGCATGCACTGCGATCGCCTCTTACTGGTTCAATCTTCTGGCCCGGTTCAAGAGTTATTTGGGTGCAAACCCTACATCGCTGGCCTCGATCTTAAGTGTTTTGGAGGAGATCGGCGAGGACTTAGCCCGCACGGGCGAGGAGCCTTCCTATCGGTTGGCCGTAGCCTATGGCAACTTCCACTTCTATGATCACTCACTTATTGAGCCTCATTGGTTTCTGGTGATCAAGTCTCTCCACCAATCCAACCGCTTCCAGACCGTGTACAAGGAAATCGACCTGAAATAGGTGAAGTACCAGTCGAAGATCTAGTCGAAGACCAGTCTGAAGTCCTGGTGTGAAGAACTAGTCTGAAGACCAGCCTAAAGACCTGGGATAGTGAGTGGATAGAGACACACTAGAGAAGAAGGTCAATGAAATTTCATTAGAAAATGTATCTGATGAAGACCCGGGAATTACCTACTCTGAAAAGACCGATAGAATAATCATCATGAGGGAGATTGACCTGAACACTAGTCTCAAAACACGAAGATCTAGTCTAAAGAGCTGGAATATTTATGTGATGGAGATTCACTAGAAAATGGTGTCTGATGGAAACCAGAAAAGTGTCTCATGTTGATTAACGACCCTCCATTATCTACTGTCAATGATCATCTACAACTCACCTGTCCACTATTTCGTCAATTCGGTTCCTCAATTCAGTCCACGATTGGGTAATATTCTAGTTACCGTCCCACTTCAGTTCAATTAGTGCTTCTTACTCAAGAATATACTGATCTCACGTGACCAATGGACGAGAAGATCTGAAGCCTCAAGCGTTCTCCTCTACACCTACTCCTCTCTTCTCACCTCTTCACTTCTTCACTTTTGTGAATTCCACCACCCTCCACAGCTGACTTCTTCTTTGATGGCAATCGTAAAGATCCCCCGAGGCTTGGTCGTGCCGTTGGCCATGTTCATTCTGGTGCTTGTTCTTCTCTTTGTTGCGGGCTCCCAACCACACAAGATGGCCCTGCATCTAAGGCAGATGGGCAGGACTGGGTTCCAGAACCCTGAGATGTATGACGATGAAGGGGCTCTGCGTTCCGAGCAGAAAGCCCAGTACTTGACCGGAACGGGCGAGAAAGAAGAGGGTGGTGGGAAGTCGGGTCTGTATGCAGGACCAGAAATGGAGGAGCAGCGCAGATTGGCCAGCAAGTTCGGCCAGGGAATGCCTATAGTTCTGGTTGCACCGAAGTAGTACCCTGAAGTGCCTGAACCCGAGAAAAATGCCGTTTCAGATGATTTTTCGTTTCGGTTCTACTCCCACATCAAAAACGGTGCCCACACGAACCTAGGCAAAGGGGAAATGGCGTGGAAACACCGCAGACTGCATGTGGTCAGCTCCATAAAGGCCCATACACCAGTAAACACCATTATCACGCTCCAGGAGCCGGTAAAATTCCAGGTGGATGAGGTGTTGGAGGCGTTGAACCGGTATACCCCGGAAGAGCAGCCGGAATGGACTGCATACGGCGGCAGGCGCATTGACGGGGCCCACGAAGGAGAGTTTGTGCCGATAATCATCCGGCAAGCCGAGTGGGAGGTTGTTTTCAATCATACTTTTTGATTGAACCCGAAGGACGAACGCAGCTCGTAAACGGGGTGGGATGGGAAGTACCCTCGGATCTGCACGCACGTGACGCTCTGGCATCGCCAGACCAGAACCTACATCAATGTTTTCAACACCCATTTCAACCATAAGGGTACCGTAGCACGTGCGGAGTCTGCAGCCATGCTCATGGGCAAAATGGACTCCATCAACGTGTGGCCACTGTTTCTTTTGGGTGATTTCAATGCAGTCCCCTCCGATGCCAGTTATCAGACTCTCGCCCTGGTATATTCTGATACATACACGCTAGTGAATTCGGAAAATCGGTATAGCCATCATGAATGGACGGTGACAGGTTTTCTGGGGGAGTTTGCACAGGATGCAAAACGGATCGATTATAGTTTTGCTCCTGCAGATACGAAGAGGGAAATGGATCCAGTGTGTGAAGCAGAAAACAGGGCCTTTGATCTCCGGCTCAAAGGCTACGGTTTGATGCATTCCAAGGTCGGGGGTGTGTATATGAGTGATCACCGGCCGTTGGTGGCCGATTTTCAGATTCACAAGTGTTAGAAATACCCACGGTGGAATGGCCACGAAGTGAGTATCCAGACACATCTCTCTAGAAGTGGGTCCAGGAACAGGTCTCTAGAGGTGCATATCCAGAAGTGAGTTTCCAGAAGTGGCCATCTAAAAGTGGCTACCAAAACAGCTCTCTAGAAATGGTACCAGAAGTGATTGTCTAGAAATAGCCATGAAGAAGTGGTTATCAGAAATGGACATCCAGAACGGGTATTCAGAAACGAGTATCCAGAAGTGATATTCAGAATTGATGATCCAAAGATGGTGAATGGAAGTGGAACCAGAAGTGGTAACCAGAAGTGGAACCAGAAGTGGAACCAGAAGTGGAACCAGAAGTGGAACCAGAAGGGGTAACCAGAAGTGGTCAGATATGGTAACCAGAAATGGCCAACAGGAGATGTGCTAATTAATAATTTGTACTATCAGTACATATTCCAATAGACCACTCTGCTGTGTTGCACTATTGAACTGCAATTCTAGCTATGTGGATTACTCTGACGGTACAGTACAGACTGCAAAGAGGCATGGAAATCCAAGGTTTTTGAAGATTCACTGGGGCCGATAACAGCGACACATGAAATTAATAGCCATACTCTCAGATGTCTACCATAGGTTTCTATACCACTATATGGTTCTAGTACTGGCCTTAGTTTTTCCAGTAATACCTGTCTTCTAGACATTGTACTAGTACCAATTCTTGTTCTGCACGTCTGATTAATTCTAGTCTTCTCAATTTCTGCTTTTCCATCTCCTCAAGCAAACCGTGCTAGTTTTACTGGAAAATGTACAAGAGATTGGCTAAGCTTCTTAAGATATTGCCGAAGTACACTGAATCGAATGAAAACTTGAATAGAGCCATTGCAACATTGCTGAAGACAATAAGACCCTGTGTGGCCGAAACAGTCAAGTATTTATAGGCCATGAATTTGGAAAAGAAACCCACACTCAAATGTTGTTTGGCTTTGGTTTGGACCTGAGGAACGGACCAAAAGCCTGGCCGAATATAAAGATTGGAGTAGCCACGGAACGAGAAAAGGTCTTTATTCATTGTCCAGAGATTATTCGACCAGCCAGGTAATGATCTGGAAATGGATCGGTGTAGGATGTCCTTACATGTGGTAAACCCCAACAGCATACCATTTAAACGACAACCGTTCCCCATAAATATATCCTCAGAACCAAAGAACTGGTAATGTATTCTGAAAGACCTGCAAAAGTCTGCCTAAGAAAGGGGAACTGTATGCAGGATATTGACTAGTTTCGGAAAAGACTTTTCTAGAAGTGTAATGATGCTGGATAGATGTGAATGCTATGGGAATTCAGACATTTAATTAACAATTTTGATTGACAGTATCTTTTTCCACTTTCCAGAATTCCATGTTCTAGAGACTTCAAACTGTGGAGGATAAAATTTCTAACCATAATCAGTAAGAGATTGGGAACTGAATCCATCACAAATGCAATACCAAAGTGAATAATCAATATTTCAATTCATTACATTATCAACCGCCACTGCTGGTTTAATAGGTACTTCTGAGAAGGGTTGCAAAAATGCGGAAGGGATCCTACTTCTTATATATTGCAGGAATGCGGGATTTTATGAAACACGTTTCAAATCATGCTGTACCACAAACGCAATGGAATGCATTAGAAATACATCAAACTGATGCAGCATGTCTCTACAGGGAAATATAAAAGCCATGGTGTGCCCTGTGAAGTTTACATTAAAAATTGGCTGTCATTCAAGAATTGCAGCATGTTCTGCTAAATGCGAGTACTTAAATAAGTCCTACTGAACAGCTGATTCTAGGCACCTTCAGTGGAGAAGTTATTACCATGACTAGTTGATATTCTCTAGTGTTCCCCCCACCCCCCCCTTTTTTTTCTTTTTGGATAACTATTATTGAGCTGAAAAAAAAACGCCTTTGTCAATACCATGAGACACTCTAAAGTGAGACACGTGACCAGTCGCTATAACTAAGCAATTACTGAATGGTGAACCTTTGGTGTGCTGTGGGGTATTGGAGTACCAGGGCTGCAAATATCAATGAGTGTTATTTAAAATAGACGGACCCGCAGAAAATGCACTGTTCACTCTGGTCAAGGTTTTTTTCCGTTGTTCGTCGTTGGCAGTGTGAGCCAACATCACGGGCCATGGAAAGTGGTGGATCCTGCAGATAGTCAACGGCAGTACCAGCAAAGAAACCATCAATATTATTCTTCTTATCCAATATTCCTATCAGCACTAACTACTAGAGGTTAATAAATATTAAGGACATTTCATTTTTAGATTAAATTAGTGGACCTAGTCTGGTGGTCTTGGTCCATGCAAAAGTGAGGCCCGCACGACGCGAAAAAAACCTCAGCAGGGCATACTAACTCCAGAGCCATCTTCCCTTACCACGCAACGTTACCATGTCCTACGACGATATTGAAAACGCAGTGCCCGACATTGTGATCGGGTCCACGCTCCAGGAAAATGAAGAAGACGCCGTGTATGAGCACGAGGCCGAGTCCGGAGCCGAGGAGGAAGAAGCCGAGGCCCCCAAGGAAAAGAAGTCCGTGGCTTTTGCAGGCTTGGAAGACGAGTACGACGAGGACGAAGCCCGCCGGGAGTTTGAAGAAGGTGGTGGTTTGCCTGAACAGCCAGAAAACCCCGATTTCTCCAAGTTGACTCCTCTTTCCCATGAGATTATCAACAGACAGGCCACCATTAACATTGGAACCATTGGCCATGTGGCCCACGGTAAGTCCACTGTGGTGAGAGCCATTTCAGGGGTGCAAACTGTCCGTTTCAAGGATGAGTTGGAGAGAAATATCACCATCAAGTTGGGATACGCCAATGCTAAGATCTACAAGTGTGACAACGAGAGCTGTGAGGCCCCCGGCTGCTACCGGTCTTTCAAATCCGATAAGGAAATACATCCCAAGTGTCAGCAACCAGGGTGTGAGGGCCGCTACTCTTTGGTGCGTCACGTGTCGTTTGTCGACTGTCCCGGACACGACATTTTGATGAGTACCATGTTGTCAGGAGCAGCAGTGATGGACGCCGCTCTTCTTTTGGTGGCTGGTAACGAGTCTTGTCCTCAGCCACAAACATCCGAGCACTTGGCTGCTATAGAGATCATGAAGTTGAAGCACGTGATCATCTTACAGAACAAGGTCGATTTGATGAGGGAAGAGTCGGCCTTGGACCACCAGAAGTCCATTTTGAACTTCATTCGGGGTACCATTGCCGATGGAGCACCTATTGTGCCTATTTCCGCCCAGTTGAAGTACAACATCGATGCAGTCAACCAGATCATTTGCGACTACATTCCTGTTCCTCCCAGAGACTTCTTGGCCTCGCCACGTTTGATTGTCATTAGATCTTTTGATGTCAACAAACCCGGAGCAGAGATTGATGACTTGAAGGGAGGTGTTGCCGGAGGCTCGATCTTGAATGGTGTGTTTAAGATTGGAGATGAGATTGAAATCAGACCAGGTATTGTCACCAAGGACGATAACGGCAAGATCCAGTGCAAGCCGATTTTCTCCAACATCGTGTCGTTGTTTGCCGAACACAACGACTTGAAGTTTGCCGTGCCCGGAGGCTTGATTGGTGTGGGTACCAAGGTGGACCCTACGTTGTGTAGAGCCGACCGGTTGGTGGGCCAGGTGGTGGGCTCCAAGGGCAACTTGCCCTCGATCTACACGGACATTGAGATCAACTTCTTCCTTTTGAGAAGATTGTTGGGAGTCAAGACCGAAGGAGCCAAGCAGGGAGCCAAGGTCAGAAACTTAGAGACGGGTGAAGTGTTGATGGTGAATATCGGGTCCACAGCCACCGGAGCACGTGTGATTGCCGTCAAGGCCGATATGGCCCGGTTGCAGTTGACGGCTCCGGCATGTACGGAGGTGAACGAGAAGATTGCTTTGTCGAGAAGAATCGAGAAGCATTGGCGGTTGATTGGCTGGGCCACCATCAAGAAGGGTACCACCTTGGACCCGGTGGCATAATCGGGCTGTATTTAGCGTAATCTATTGATAGTGGAGAAACTGAAGCTAGTGTAAGTAGTAATAGAGATGTAACCACCGGATACATACCAGAGCTATACAATTGAGTTTTCTACTAGGACAATTCTATTGTATGTACACTATACCACACTTTTCCACCCCACTCTACTACCTACACTGGTCCACTACTACTACTACACTACTACTACTACTATTACTACTACTACTACTACTACTACTACTACTACTACTACTACTACTACTACTACTACTTATACTACTACTACTACTACTTATACTATTACTACTACTTATACTACTACTACTACTACTATTACTACTACTATTACTACTACTTATACTACTACTACTACTTATACTACTACTACTACTTATACTACTACTACTACTTATACTACTACTACTATAGTACTATAGTATACTGACTACTACTACTACTACTATAGTACTATAGTATACTGACTACTACTACACTACTTCTTATACTCTACTGCTGACATTCGATGGGCATTTTCTTGAAGGCTTTCCCATAGTGTTGCGGGCCAATAACCGTTGCTTTGGAGACATGAACTCCATCAAGTGGAAACACAGTTTCGTATGCTCAAGTGTATGAAGCATCTGTAGAAGTCCTCGAACAACTGTAGATCTGGAAAAAATGATAGTGACCAAGAGTGATTACTGTCAATCGAAGGCCTTATAGGACATTGTCTATAAAAGGC
Source organism: Metschnikowia borealis (assembly GCA_002374385.1). NCBI lineage: Eukaryota > Fungi > Ascomycota > Pichiomycetes > Serinales > Metschnikowiaceae > Metschnikowia > Metschnikowia borealis. Next base: position 479 of record NKZC01000411.1, on the reverse strand, counting down.
CATATCGCGTGAGAGATGTGCCTTCTCTACTATGACGTCTAAGTCCATGACATCCATCTTCGACGTAATGACACTGGACTTCTACTTGTACTCCTATGACTATACTACGGTGCCTCTACAGAACTAATTCGACTTTTAAGAACACCTCCTGAGCTCTTGTAGTACTTCTTGTAGTATCTATTACTTCCATTACTTCTATCACTACTGCTTCTATTACTCCTCCTTATGTTACTGGTATTTCTAGTTCACCACGGCTACTACTACACTACTACACTACTACACTACTGCTACACTACTATAGTATACTGACTACTACTACTACTACACTACTACACTACTATAGTATATTGACTACTACACTACTACACTACTATAGTATATTGACTACTACACTACTACACTACTGTAGTATACTCACTACTACACTACTGTAGTATACTCACTACTTTTACCTGAGCTAACACTCGTACTTCTATTAT
>NKZC01000359.1:0-14195 GCA_002374385.1 Metschnikowia borealis | reverse complement strand
TATACTACACTATTATATATACTACACTATTATATATACTACACTATTATATATACTACACTATTATATATACTACACTATTATATAGACACGGGTTTTATACTAGTAAATCTGGAGGGTGGCACTAAATCATGAGGCTTTAGCCTTTCACGCTATTGGAGGAGATCCTTGACTGATGAGAGTAGAGGTGCACCAGTAATCTGGAGTAGTATAACATTGAGACTCTTAGACTAGAAGGTCTCAGAATGAGCATCCAGTGTTTTTTAAAACTATTCAAACCAGCACGCCAAAATGGTTCAACACATTAGGAAACTTAAACACCCAATAATTCAAGTCACTGTTTTTAATATTTAATAGAGACTCCACATAAACAGTTTACTTCGAATCTTTGATGCTTAGCAATTTCAAATCGTAAGTACGAATCTTTGGTCCTTAGAAATTTCAAATCGTAAGTACGAATCTTTGGTCCTTAGCAATTTCAAATCGTAAGTACGAATCTTTAATCTTTAGCACTTCCAAATCATAATACGAACCTTTTTGAATTATTGGTTGTTTCATTTTGCAAGTGTAGTTTGAAAAAGTTGGTGCACTGGTTTGAATCGGTTCGAAAAATACTGTACAGTGTGGTAGAGCTGTAGGAGCAATCACTGGAAATCTCTCACATAAGTGTTATCTGAGTTCGATTCTCCATATCTACCTGATAAAAGTGTAGTTTAGTTTAGTGTAGTTTAGTATAGTGTAGTTTAGTATAGTGTAGTTTAGTATAGTGTAGTGTAGTTAGTATAGCATAGTGTAGTGTAGTTAGTATAGCATAGTGTAGTGTACTATAGTATATCATGCTAGTGTGGGTACCCTCGGAATTGGATATGCCCCGGAACTCACCCTATAGGACCACCTCAGATCGCCTAAATGTAGGTATTTTTGGCTGGAAAAGTACCGTTGGGAAGTCCGGAATTTCAGCATTCCAACCAACTAGCTTTCATAATCGTACCACCAAAAAAGAGTCATTTGCGTTGGACCTTTTTCTGTTGAGGTGGCCTGGTGCACGGGTGTGTGTGGGGCTGAGGCCATTTCCGGGGTCCACCGGTCCACTTCCGTACTACCAAATCTGCATAAAACCAGCTATTCCAGCTCCCAATTCACATACTAACAGATTAATGATCGGCTTAGACGTGTTTCAGGAGAGCACCAGTCAGTGGTGTTTTGGGGGTGTTTTGGGTGGAGGCCTTACCTGCAGTACTGCACTTACATATAGCAAATGCAATCAACGATAGAGAAACCCTAACCACGACTCTCTCTCCTTTTCCGGCACAAAGGCCCGGACGTGTTTCCAGATCTTGTCTGCACCCTCGGGCGCCGTGACCTCGCGGCCAATCACAACTACGAACTGACCCTCGGAATCCATGAGGTAGAAGAAGATGGAGTGGTCCACCAAATAGTCCTAGCCCGGCTTGACATCCAGAGGAGTGGAAAATATATCATAGTGTACTATAGTATATATATTGTACTATAGTATATATAGTGTACTATAGTATATCTTAGTATATCTTAGTATATCTTAGTATATTATAGTGTACTATAGTATATATAGTGTACTATAGTATATATAGTGTACTATAGTATATCTTAGTATATCTTAGTATATCTTAGTATATATAGTGTACTATAATATATTACAGGATGGACCACTTAGAACGTAGCCCATTGTCCACGATGTGTTTCAAGGCAAATAAAAAAATAACATCTTTGAATCTTGAGTACCACATATGATAAGGTCTTTTGATGGAGTAGCCACCACACTAAGAATGGAATGGGTATGGGACCACTTGTGAACCATATAATGACTTGATGTAGTTCCAGAGCATCATTGATACTTTCATCGAGTTTGGGTGCATCTTCGGCCTTTTCAATGTCCCCATCCTTGTTATTCACTGAAACGGTAGGCAGCATGGCACGAATTGAGGCTTGTGTTGATGATGCATTGGTTATCGTGTCTATTTGTGGTTGAGGCCTTATAGAGGACGGATGGTGACTATTGTATCATGCTAGGCCTGGAGTAACTGTTGTAATTTGCTAACTAGAGTAACTATTGTAATTTGCTAACTAGAGTAACTATTGTAATTTGCTAACTAGAGTAACTATTGTAATATGCTAACTAGAGTAACGACGGTACATATCTAAGACTGGAGTTTCTGTTGCTTATTGCTGAGCCTGGAGTAATTATTGTACACTCCTAATATTGAAGTGACTCTGTACACCATATATGGATTGACCCTTGTATATACATAGGATTAAATTTTGCTCACAAGTTGGTAAAGTCCAGTATTTAAACTTCATCAGTTCATTCGATTCAGCTCTTTCCGATTTTCTCTGCCCAACGCCGTTTCACTACAGTGCCTTCGATTCAATTCTAACCCATTCATTCGGACCGCTGCGCTTGCACATTGGCTACATCACCCTTTGATGCACCTGAATTCATTCTTTTCTTTTTCATAGTATCATATAATGTTACATGTCTTACCATAGTCTCAACCTATCTAGTGTTTAATAGCTGGTGATTAATATTAGGATACTGCGTCTGGTACTAGTACTATACTAGATATTGCTGTCTGGTGCTATTACTATACTAGATACTGCGTCTGGTGCTAGTACTATATTAGATAATACTGTCTGGTGCTATTACTATATTAGATACTACTGTCTGGTACTAGTTATACATTAGATAATACTGTCTGGAGTATGCAGAGTACCCAGAGTAGTACTTATGTCAAATGTTCCAGTAGACTTTCTGTTCCACCTATTGGAGCATTCTGAAGTGTCTCAGCCTGATATAAAAATTACCACTAAGGCCTGATATAAAAATTACCACTAAGGCCTTCGGCTACTCCATGACTACTCCCTAATCTATTCCCATATTATTATACCGCATATTGACCCCGTCGTCTGCTACCCATAGCTTAGTGCTCAGTATAGTCGTCCACCAATTCCATATTGACTCCATGGTTATCAACCATCTACCAGCCTCCTACTCAGCCTTTCCTTTCCCTAAACAGTTGTGCAACAGCTCAGATTGCTTTTTGGGGACCATCAACAAATAAAGATATCTCAGTACCTCACGTTATAGCAAGGGTGTGTATGGAAAGGCTGTGTATGGAAAGGCTGTGTATGGAAAGGCTGTGTATGGAAAGGGTGTGTATAGAAAGGATGTGTATAAAAAGGCTGTGTATGGAAAGGATGTGTATAGAAAGGATGTGTATAGAAAGGGCCTAATTTTCGGCTACTTTTCGACCTAACCAATACTCATTCGATCAAACTTATGATCTTCTGATTTTCGTGGTTTTACCGAAGTTTGAAATTGTTTCATGGAACTTAGTTTATGAGAGCTTGGTGAGTCTGGAAGTAGAAGATTTCTGGTGTCATTGTGTTGAGTTGAGGAGAGTTTGAAGCCTATGAGATTTACTAAAACTTTTAAAGGCCTAAACCTTTTAAAGGCCTAAACCTTTATGACAGAATTGTTACCGTTGCATGCAGTTAAATGAAGCTGTATGATAATTCTAATGAAGATGATGAGAATTTTATGAAAAGAACTTTGACGGCTCAACGAGCTTCATGAGGTATAATTGATACTATGCACCATGACTATATCCAGCATTATGATACACGTTTATGACTCGACTATTGATATAAACTGTCCTACGAATAGTTATAGTACTAGAGCTTCTGGGTATAATAGAGTATATACAGTATAGGAGTATGCTAGAGTATAGTATAGTAGTATGTTAGAGTACAGTATAGTAGTATGCTAAAGTACAGTATAGTAGTATTAGATTAGTTGGTTTGTATGTGCCTTCCTGATAGGCACATCAGCTGGTCCTTTCAATAGCCATGGCGTACAGTCCAGTGTAGAATACTGAGCACTATTAATAAGTTCATAGTCTCATCAAGGTAGGTAATTACTTAGGGGTGTACGGGAGCTGTTTCGGGTGGTCTGGCTGTTTCGGGTGACAACATTCTGATTAACTGACACTATGAAATTCGAACAGGACATGGACGAATTCCATCCTATATAGAATTCACTAACTCCGCTAAAGCTTTTTGGCACAATGAATATCTAGGAGATAAACTTTCCTATTGGCTAGAATAAGGTAATTATAGCCTTAAGGAGCTGGTATAGTGCCCTGTAGTTTTACAAGAACCGGCGCCTTTCTTTTCCTGAAATGATCCTTCATTGTTCACCTTCAACAGAGTATGCTGGAGTATATACAGTATAGGAGTATGCTGGAATATACAGTAGAGGAGTATGCTGGAATATACAGTATAGGAGTATGCTGGAGAAGATAACGCCAGATCCGCAACGACGGTTGCGGCACCAGGAGGACCTTGATTAACCAGGGAGTAATATCCAGTGGATGACTCATACTATAAGATATTGACCTCATAGTCTCATCAAGATATGTAAACACTTTAGGGGAAGTGTTTGCTTCAGGAGTAGGAGACGGAGAGTTGTCTGTGTTCATTGAAGTATTATCAATACGAGATCTTTTGGTGGGTCTGGTTCTTGGAGGCATCTTGGTATTCCTCCGAGCAGTTGATATATATTGGTTTTTCGATACTTATAATAAAAGGGGGCGAAGTCCCCTTTATATATTTGGAGATTCTTCCTTCATCACGGCATTCATTGTAACCACAATTGATTGCCGCAGGATAACACATGGCTGGCTAACCAGCAAGCCGTGGTTATCAGAGTGCGCTCTTTTCATTGCTGGTTTTCAACAGAGTATGCTGGAGTATATATAGTATAGGAGTATGTTAGAGTATATACAGTATAGGAGTATGCTGGAATATACAGTAGAGGAGTATGCTGGAGTATATACAGTATAGGAGTATGCTAGGGTCCCTAGAGTCACTAGACTAGTGCTATAGCAATTGCAGACGGAACAAGCTACAGAAAAAAAGTACTACCGTGATTATCATCTAAATAGAAGGCTGAAGTGAATGTATTATAGATTGTTGTATATCTACAAGTATAGATATATGTACTATGAGGTCCTAAAGAGTTACTCATGGATTTACTCTGAATAGAGTGTGATATACTGATATACTGTGATGTACTGATATACTGTGATGTACTGATATACTGTGATGTACCGTGGTATACTGTGATATACTGGTATACTGTTATGTACAGATATACTGTGATATACTGCTATACTGTGGTATACTGTGATGTACTGCTATACTGTGGTATACTGTGGTATACTGTGGTATACTGTGATGTACTGTGGTATACTGTGATGTTCTGTGGTATACTGTGGTATACTGTGATATACTGCTATACTGTGATGTACTGTGAATTTACTCTGAATAAAGTAGTTTTGAAAAACACTGTAAATTGAATATTAAATTGACATCAAACTAGGCACTAAAAAATACTGTACCTTGAGGTGAGATTGACTAAGCACACAGGAGTAAACTACCACTAGTAGATGGCTATACACGTCTATATACATGATAGATTCTTGTTTTTTGTCAGGTACCCTGTTTAGTATGTTCATTCACCGATGGTTTCCTGGGGGAGGAATTGGGCCATTTGGTTGGCCGTGGAATTAGCGTATCCTGCCGGTTGTTTTTGGGTGCAAAGGGGAAAACTCTCCACATTCTACCCTGGTACCTCGGGTCATCAAAATCCAGTCTGATCAAAGATACACGTTTCTTTTTTTGGGTAGTAAAATATCTAGTAGGCTGGAATAACTACAGATCCTTGTGGATCCGTGTGGCTCCTGCATGCAGTGCAGCACCAGGATCACTAGTTAAACAAAACACACTACCTAGTAAATTCAGCAGCGACAATAAATCTCCAATTTTGTCACTTTTTTATCCACTATGACATTATATTGAATTTTTATGTTTTGACCCATTGGTGTTGGTTTAGTGGGTGCAGGTTTGCAATTTGTATACTCAGTGCGTACTTCAGGAACAACTCAACGTCCAAATTTCAAGGTACCGCCAAAAATCGAATACACAATAAAAAGCCATGGAAATAGTCATTTTGAAATCCTCTTTTTCGGGACACTCTTCCATTACTTTTTTTTTTTAAAAATTTTGGGTTTCAAAGTTTTGGCTTCACCAAACCATCTACGATGCGATCTCAGTCATTACAGTCAGCACACTAGAAGTACAGTAGACTAGAAGTACAGTAGACTAGAAGTACAGTAGACTAGAAGTACAGTAGACTAGAAGTACAGTAGACTAGAAGTACAGTACAGGTGTGGAGTGATCTGGAGTAATAAATCTAGTATATGCTCTACCACAGCGTAGTAGTACTGTACAGTCTAGAGGAGTACAGAAGTGTAGTCTAGTGGAGTCAGGAAAGTACAGTCTATAAGATAGTAGTTCACTTAGTCCAATTAGTTCAATAGAGCAAGAGTAAACTACTAGAGTACTACAGTGCAATGGACGAGCAGTCACTCTAGTACTCTTTACTAGCACAGTATAGAGCTTTAGTAATGAACAGTGGTTAGTCAAGTGGAGCAAGAGTGAGTGGTACAGTAGTGGAGTAGCACAGAGTAGAGTATAGAGTATAGAGTATAGAGTACAGAGTATAGAGTACAGAGTATAGAGTATAGAGTACAGAATACAGAGTATAGAGTATAGAGTATAGAGTACAGAGTACAGAGTACAGAATACAGAGTACAGTATCTAAAGATAAGTGTAGTCTTCTACTTCACAATTACCCCGACCTAGTCATACCGTCTATACATTAATCTCTAGATTCCACAGAAGTCTTTTCTCAACTAACCATTAATAGCACACACCTATCTACCTACCTCTACGTCTAGCTCCATAGACTTATTCACATACAGATTCTCATTCGTATAATCATTCACATACAGATTCTCATTCACATACTCATTCACATACTCAGACCTATCCATCTAAGGTACTTTATACTTTCTAAGAACATGGCTGCAAAACTCAGCTAACGGCCATTGTTAGGATTAGACACCGTAGGCTAAATACTCTATAGGTAGAGTTCTATCTAGGGTGAATACCTATACTTTCTATGCTACAGTCTATGCCATGACTACTCTAGTACTGTACCTTATAGCCATGACTATATTATACTGTACTGTACTGTACTGATACCATACTGTACTGATACCATACTGTACTGATACCATACTGTACTGTACTGATACCATACTGATATCACGTCTAGGTGTCACTTCTTGAGGCTAAATCCGGAGATGGTCTCCGATGTGCCCTTCAAAATGGAACAGCGACAACAGTACAGTAAAGGAGACAGAGGAGTTAGTAGTGTAGTCAGCGTTCTGTACCAGTTCTGTACTCCAGTAGTTCTGTATTTCAGTAGCTCTGGTACTTTCTAGTCTTGGAACTATACTCTTTCTAGTCTTGGAACTATATTGTAGTATGGTGCCAGGTACCCTAATGTATACTTCACCTTAGTGGATTGAGACCACCCAGTGAGGAGATGTACCTTCTGGAGTCCCACATACTACAGAAGTTAAATCAATAGACGAGTCAATGTGTGTTTGTTGTTTTCATCAGACATCCATGGAAGGTCATATGGCGGTCACTGGCATACGAGAATTGGGTTCAGTGTATGCTACCGTGGAAACTGCGAATGTTCAGGATATTTCATCAGTTGAAAACTAAACACACCTTGAAACGTCTCAAGCGTTTTTAGCGCGCTCCCGAGTCGGTGCTCCTTCACACATGCTTGCAATTATCAAATATGTCATACTTGGCGAATCAGTTCCGCTCAATACTGGCAAGTATAAGCCCCCACTGCGGCTACCGGCTAAGGTAACTGTAAAACAGCGGGGTCGTATTTCAACCCTGTCGTCATAGTCGAATCAGACTGGGAAAGAAGAAACTTAGTATCATCATCTTCTTCCAAGTAGACTTATTTGAGAATTATAAGCGCGTGCGAAGAAGTACCGCACAGGTGTCACTGAGGACCAAAAATTTTGCTGCTGAAAATGAAGGGCGATTGCCGCGCCTTATATACCCGAGTGCGCGAAGACGTACTGCAGGTAACAATGGTTACCCGCCCGGCCTTTTTCTCTAGGTCTTTGAAATGGTACCAATTAAGCTTTTATTGACTCGGGGTGGTTTCAATGTGACTATGATGTCAAAATTAAGAGGGGAATCTTTTACGATTCGAAAAATGTTTTGATTTGGGTACAAAAAAATCTCATCTATAAAAGGCTCAAAATTTAAGAAAAAAAAGAGGTCACACCCGGATTCGAACCGGGGTTGTTTGGATCAGAACCAAAAGTGATAACCACTACACTATGCAACCGCTTGTTGAAGAATAATTTTTTGGCAATACCAAGAGTAAGCTACAAGCGGTATATTCCACTAGACTGTTATCTCACAAGATTCGAGCATAGTGCTATGATTATATTTCTCCACACCCTGCACTAAAATTTGCGAGTTTCAAAAAGTTTCAAAACATACTAAACGTACATTTCATGTCCTTCTGATTATATTTCTCGGCTCACTGTCACATTTCAGGCTGGTGCATGTGTTGCGAACCACAAATGTTAAGAGCACCACCCATTCCTTTACAATGTCAAGCCATTATAGCTTGATTTCCCTTTATGACGATGTAAACATTTCGCTTGATCAGACTCCGGAATCTAGTGAAAGCATAGACTTTGTACCGGAATTTGTCAACCCGTACACCTACTCTGGGTGTAGGGCAGACGAGCTCTTTGTATTTGACGAAGATCGGGCTTCTCGCAAGCACATAGACCAACTTCCCGAATGGGTGTTTGTATCTAATGAAAAGCTCTGGAAAAGGTATGGAGGTTACGAAGGAATAAACTCCAACAACGGAAGTCATGTGGAAGCAATTCCTTTGATTGCTGCAAAAATCTTAGTTGAAACTGGAAATATCTTCACTGGGCGTTTTCAGAGGCTAGGACCCCCAGAAAACACTCTTTTGGCTTCTTCCTATGATACATCTTCTTCCTATGACTCATCGTCGTCAGGAACACTCACTGAAGCTGAAACACTCACATGTGGACTTAGTACATCACTGCCCAAGTCTTCACCCGGAGTTGATTCACTGGTATACTCTTCACTGGAAAATTCACTGGTGAATTCATCAGAATCACTGGTGAATTCATCAGAGATTGAATCACTGGAAAATTCTTCAGAAGAATCATTGGAAAAGTCTTCAGAACTTGAATCACTGGAAAAGTCATCAGAAAATGAATCACTGGTGAATTCTTCAGAAGTTGAATCACAGGTGAATTCTTCAGAAGTTGAATCACTGGTAAATTCGTCAGAAAATGAATCACTGGTAAACTCTTCAGAAGTTGAGGCATTGTCAAAGTCTTCACCAGAGGTTGAATCACTGTCACATGAATCACTGGTAAAGTCAACTGGATGTTGAAGTTCCACTGGTAACTGGTGAGTCTCAAAACCTTTGTCAAAATCAATGCTCGAAACTGAACTTTCCAAGCAACCAACACAAGCACAAAAAGTTAGAAACAATGAGCCCAACGTGAACAAGTCCTATCCCAAACATTGGAATTCTGTTCCAACTACCATCGACCCTTCACATGAACACATCGGCTCTGACACTCACATTACACGGCTATTATGAAGGAAGCAAGTGACTCTTCATTTTATGACCGGTGAATAATCATTTGGGCTCGGACTTTATCTCCATATCCGCACAAATCAGTAAAGCATCAATCAGAGCCTCAAAAGATCCAGAAAATCAGAACTTCAAATTCACATCCAACTTAACAAGCTGAATCCATCATCTAGCACATTACCGGCCTCAACTGTAACACAGCATTAACCTCAACTGAAACACTAATTGTCCTGAAAACATCTAAACGGAATAATTCCATCTGAATTCGAATAGGTGCCAAGAAAAAGTATCAGCGAGGCATTTCTGGCAGCCCATAAATATATACCTTTTCCTGCGACTTGGTGGGGGGAGACCCCATATTTATATGCCCACGCGCGATTTTTGCAGCCTCGTAAATAATTGCAGCCCCGTAATTCCCTCAATATATAAAGACAGCCCCCGCCCCTATCCTTCTTTTTTTGTAGTCCCTTTTTCTAAGCTTTTTCTTGACCACATTTTGCTTCCACCTTTGCAAACATATTGGAAACAGGTATAACATTCTACCAGAAAATGTCTTTACCCAGTAAGTCTTTTGAAGAGTTATGACTTTATAGTTATCTCCATATTCATAAGAATATCCATATTAATAAGAATATTCATATTCATAAGAATATCCATATTTATAAGGGTGCCTCAAATTCATAACAACATCTCCATAATAAGGGTATGTCAGATTCATAGACTGATGTGGGGTTATAAATTCCCCAAATTTACAACATTCAAAAAGCCAGAAACCCTTCAAAGACTTAATCCTTCAGATGCTGCCAATTCTCAAAATTCTAGACTCACATAATGAAAGAATCTGAGTCTACACTTTTGAAGAAATGCATACAAGACACTGTATAGAGAGTCAAGAAAGTTACGAGGCGGTGATTAAGACCAACTGCATATACCCCGCGTGTCTGCAGGAAGATGTTAGCGAAACCAGTGCATCCGGCGCGCTCAGGAATTTGACACCGCATAAGTCGTCCAAGCTATCAACACTTAGCCTCTCATGTCCAAAAGAAGAGCTTACCCACAACCGCAGTATGCCGCCACTCCGCAGCCTCCGGTGGCGGCTCAGTTCAACCAAGGTTACGGCGCAGAGCAGTTGCATCAAAACTTCAACAACATGAACCTCAACCCGGCCGCTACTCCAGTCGATCCAGCAGGCATGGCCAACGGTGCTCCTCTTGCCAATGGTGGCTACCAGCCCCACTATGGTGCTCCTGCTGCAGGCTACAGTCAGTACGGGCAACAAGCAGGTCAGTATCAACAACCAGCACCTGCCAACCCTAACTTTGGCCAACAAGCCGCAGCTCCAGCACAATACGCCGATTATAATGCAGGCATGGCTCCTCTGACCCCCTCGGGATACCAGATGGACGGCAGTCAGTCGTTGCCTTTGAACGAGTTGTACACTACGGACTTATCGAAGGAATTACCCCCCTCCATCAGTGACTTGGCTTTACCACCTCCCCCAATCATCTTGCCAAGCACCGCCCAGCTCATTCCGTCCGCAGAGGGAAGCAACGCCAACCCAGACTACTTTAGATCGACCTTGAATGTGATTCCAACCACGGGATCTCTTTTGAAGAAGTCCAAGTTGCCATTGGCTTTGGTGGTCAGACCCTACAACGACTTGCACGACGCAGACGAACATATCCCCGTTACCAGAGATACCACCATTTCAAGATGTCGCCGTTGCCGTGGCTACATAAACCCTTTTATTACATTGACCGACAGCTACAAAAAGTGGAGGTGTAACTTCTGTGGATTGCAGAACGACATTCCAGCTGCCTTTGACTATGATGACGTGACCCAAAGAGCCACCAACAGGTACGACCGTGTGGAGTTGAATCATTCGGTGGTAGAGTTTGTAGCTCCAAAAGAGTACATGGCCAGAACTCCGCAGCCCATCGTCTACACCTTCATCATTGACGTGTCAGCAGATGCAATTAACTCCGGCATGACCTCCACGGTGTCAAGAACGATTTTGGAGAGTTTGGACAGAATTCCAAACAGAAATAAGACCGCGAGAATACTGATCATCGGCGTGGACTCATCGTTGTACTACTTTAGATTCAAAGAGGGCTTGGTGGATGCTCCTGACATGTTGGTGGTGTCGGACATTGACGAGCCTTTCTTGCCTTCGCCAGAGGGATTATTGATCAACTTGGACGAGAACAGAAAGTCCATTGAGAAGTTGTTATTCGAGTTCCCCACTTACTTCGAAGGAACTGCTAGCAAGAGTTTCGCTTTGGGCCCCGCTTTGAGAGCAGGCCACAAATTGATCTCCAGCATTGGAGGAAAATTGGTGGTGTTCTCGTCCAGCTTGCCTAATGTTGGAGAAGGAAAATTGGCAGTGAGAGATGAGGCTGCCCACTCTGGAAAGCCAAAGGAGTCCCAGGCATTGTTGACAGCAGCCAACTCGTTCTACAAATCGTTTGCTGTAGAGTGCAACTCGGCACAAGTCACCATTGACTTGTTCTTGACCGGCTCCAAGTACCAGGATGTGGCCACGTTGTCTAACTTGCCCAGATTCACTGCTGGTCAAACGCATTTCTACCCCTCGTGGATCTGCACCAAAATTGAGGATGTCACCAAGTTGTCGAAGGAGATCAGTGAGCACTTGTCGATGGATATCGCTTTGGAAGCGGTGTTAAGAGTCAGGTGTTCGGCCGGGTTCAGAATGAGTGGATTCTTTGGAAACTTCTTTAACAGATCGTCTGATCTCTGCTCGTTCCCAACTTTCCCAAGAGATCAAGGCTACGTGATTGAAGTCAGCATCGAAGAAACAATTCCCAAGTCGGTGGTGTTTTTCCAGGCTGCGGTTCTACATTCCACGTGTTTTGGGGAGAGAAGAATCCGGGTGATGAACTTGGCCATCCCAACATCGTCCAAGTTGGACGACATTTATGCGTCGGCCGACCAGTTGGCTATCACCAACTACTTCACGCACCGGGCCATCGAGCGTGGATTGTCCAGCACGTTGGCTGCGGGCCGCGAGTACTTGATCAAAAGCATTGTGGATATCTTGAATGTGTACAAGAAGGACCTCGTGCCAGGAAACGTGACCGGGTCATCTCCGCTCCAGTTGTCGACCAACTTGAGAATGCTCCCATTGTTGATTTTCTCGTTGACCAAGCACTTGGGATTCAGGGAACAAAGGGTGCCAGCAGACCACCGGGCCATTGCGTTGAACAACTTGGGGTCATTGCCTCTTGCTCACTTGGTGAAGTCCATCTACCCCACGGTGTACTCGTTGCACAACATGGACGATGAGTGTGGATTGCCTCAGGAATACGTGCAGATCAACGAGGAGACGGGCGAGGAGGAAACCATTACCAGCACGGAGATCTTGTTGCCCGAACCAATCAACGACACCAAGGCTTCGTGGCAGACATATGGGTTGTACTTGATCGACAATGGATCGGAGCTCTTCTTATGGGTTTCCGGAGATGTGGTGCCCGGGTTGGTGCAGGACTTGTTTGGAACAGACAACTTGTACAGCATCCCCACCGGCAAAACGGAGCTCCCCGAGTTCAGCGAGGAGGAGTCCAGCTTCAACTACAAGGTGCGGCAGATTGTGGGCAAGATCCGGGAGCAAAAGGACTCGGTCACGTGGAAGAGTTTCTACGTGATCATCGGCGGATCGTCCAACGAGCCCATTGAAATGACGCAGCAAAGAGACTTGATGGCTTTACGGTTGTGGGCATTGAGTTGCTTGGTCGAAGACAAGTCGCAGTTCGAGCAAGGCTACAGGGAGTTCTTGGCCAGCTTGAAGAGCAAGATCGCAGTATAGTCAAAATTTAGTCAGTACAACATCAAGAGTTTACCCAGTCTACAGACTCAGACTCTGCAGAATGTACCCACGGCTGGAGAGCCAGGTGGATCAGTGTAGATGTGGTTTTTCTTAATCCTTTCTTGATCTCTAAATCTGTCAGGAGGAGCAGTAGTCTTGGTGGAAAAGTAGTCTTGGTGAAAAATTAGTCTTGGTGAAAAATTAGTCTTGGTGAAAAATTAGTCTTGGTGAAAAAGGGTAGACGTACGATAAAGTGTTCAATCTAGTCAACGTCACATTGTAAAGTACTAGTATACAGGATAGTAGTATTATAGTACAACATACTAAAACAGTATTCAATCCCGAAGACGAAGAGTAGTAAATGACTAGTACTTTGGGAACTCCACCATCTAATGTAGAAAGAGTGACTACACCTCACTTGAAGGAACTCGTGACCAGGAAACAAATCCAGCCTCCTATTATGATGATATAGTTTTAAGAGCTTCAAATCTGCAGCTTATGTTGGAGTCTACAGAGTCCAGCATGCTTACATAGAATTAGAATTAGAATTATAGAATTATAGAATTATAGGATTATAGAATTATAGAATTAGAATTAGAATTATAGAATTATAGAATTATAGAATTAGAATTATAGAATTAGAATTAGAATTAGAATTAGGATTATAGGATTATTATGGAATTATAGAACTAGAATTAGGATTATAGAATTATAGGATTAGAATTAGGATTATAGGAT
>NKZC01000343.1:0-15447 GCA_002374385.1 Metschnikowia borealis | reverse complement strand
ATAGTACAATAGTACAGTATAGTATAGTACAGCAGTACAGTATAGTATAGTACAGCAGTACAGTGTAGTATAGTACAATAGTACAGTTTAGTATAGTACTGTAGTACAGTAGTACAGTATAGTATAGTACTGTAGTACAGTAGTACAGTATAGCATAGTACAATAGTACAGTATAGTATAGTACTGTAGTACAGTATAGTGGACAGATAGACATAGTACTGCATCCGTTATATCTTTTATATACGTCTCATACTAGATCCTTCAAACACGCACACTCTACATTCCTAGTAACCTATACCAGTGACTGCTAATAGAAGTCTCCAGTTTTCAATACTATGTGCACTTTTATGACCATAAGTATCAGAGTGGCATTATCGGAGGAGCTAAGTATAGTGACAGCTCTCAAAACTTAAACGTGAATGAGAATTTATGGTTCTGGTAGTCATACTGGGAATTGGAGGAGAGCAGAGTGGAGTAGAGTAGGGTTGATCTTTGGAGTGGAGTAGACCTTTGGAGTGGAGTAGACCTTTGGAGTGGAGTAGACCTTTGGAGTGGAGTAGACCAGAGAACAGTAGACTGTCTATATACTCCACAATATCATGATCACTTCTTCATGCATCTGCCCATCTATCTTTTCTGTACCATTACAACTGCAGATATCGTCCATAAGTATTCTCTTGAACTATCAACCAAACGTGTCATGAGCTGCCCTTGTCTGTTGCCAGAGACCCATACTCAACCACCAGTAACCCAATATACTCATAGACACCATTCTGTACCACATTCTGGTAGTAATGTAGCGCCTGTATAGTCAATGGCAGTTGGATGAGTACCAATCACAATCAATGACTAGATGAATATTCCCGTTGATCGTAGATACAATGACGAGTATATGCATATTCCCGTTGATTGTAGATACAATGCAATGATCAATTGTGACCCTGCAATTCTGCCTCCACCCAGCCGTTATTGCTCACTTAGTACACGAGAGCAGCTCCTCCGCTATCGATCTGGTCCATTTCAGATGCACTGGGAGGCTTGTATCTGTAGCGCTTGGACAACTCCAACCGCAACGACACCTCGCCGGGCTTGAGCTCGATGCGGGTCGACTGGGCGCTTGCGCCGGTGAGCTGTGGCATTTTTCCGGTGGGCGAGAGTGGGTGTGCCTTTGGCGTTCCACCAGCTATTGTTAGTACTTGTTTAATTATGGGCCATTAAATCGACCATGAGTAATTGACCATGAGTAATTGACCATGAGTAATCGACAATGAATCGACCATGAGTAATCGACCAAGGGAGTAATGAACCATTGAAATGATCATATGATGGGACAAGGATTGTAGAGGGTGCAGCTGGTGATAACGCCGTATATCCAATAATATTGCGTGCTGAGTGGCACCAATCACTTCAGTTTCTAGATTGACCACAAGGTGACTAGAAGAAAGATCGGTCTGAGGATCGGTCTGAGGACTTATTTTCAGATCAAGTCTCCGAAATCTAAGGAAGGTTGCTAAGGATTGGTCTTGATCAGTCACTCCCAATTGAGAAGTCCGACCAGGACTCCCTCTGAAAGTACATTAAGAGACTCTGTCTAGGAGTGTCTAGACTCTGTATCCGAAGTGTACATCCGAAGTCTATATCTGGTCTTTGGTGTCTAGCATCTAGACTATGCCTTTAGTTTCAATCACTGAGAGTATGCATAAAATCAGTCTTCAGATCAGTCTTGATCAGTCTTGATCAGTCTTAGGAGTCTCAGGAGTCTTAGGAGTCTCAGGAGTCTCAGGAGTCTTAGGAGTCTCAGGAGTCTCAGGAGTCTTAGGAGTCTTAGGAGTCTTAGGAGTCTCAGGAGTCTCAGGAGTCTTAGGAGTCTTAGGAGTCTTAGGAGTCTTAGGAGTCTCAGGAGTCTTAGGAGTCTTAGGAGTCTTAGGAGTCTTGATCAGTCGTAGGAGTCTCAGGATTGCTGTTCAGACCAAATCTTGGAGCAAGTCTTGGGATGGAAACTTGCTTCCATTTTATCACAGAATCTATGTGTGATAGCCTCATGCTCGTTTCAGAGTGTGTGGTTGCGACTGGTGTGCTCGCAGAAGAAAGCCAGCACCCGCGAATTGAGAGCCGCCATTTTCGAGCCCTTCAATGCCTAGTCTGCTGCGACTCGCACTCTTGAATCTCTTGATTGTGTATTCCTTTACACTCTCAAAAATGCAGCCACCCACCATACCCACACACCCCCTATTCATCCACCCCAATTCATCACCCCATTCATACACCCCTATTCATACACCCCTATTTATATCCCCAATTCATACACCCCTATTCATACACCCCTATTTATATCCCCAATTCATATCCCCTATTCATACCCCCCTATTCACATACTAATCCTCCAATCTCCAAATCCTCGGAATCCATCTAATCCCCCAATCCCCAATTGATCCAAACTATACTAATCCACCAATCCTGGACCATCTTAATACTACCTTCCTCTCCTTACTACCCCACCCCTTGTCTTCTCGTTGGCTCTCATTACCATCCGTTCCATTGATCCTCTGGGAATCGGAGCTGTTGGGTCCAGTCACTCTTTCAATCAAAGCTTCTATACATACCTAGCTTGTGAGCACCTCCCACGAACTTAATGAGCGGCGTGTGCTTGAGTAATGTGAATGTTTGTCTCATTGTGGTGTGGAGGAGAATGGATGGTGGAGGTGATTCAAGACCGGGTGCTCGCGGAAGGGTGTATGCAGGTCCGGGTCAACACACCAGTACCTCTCCACTTTCTCCCCATCCAATCACTTCATCGCCACTACTTCTTAAATCTTCCAGTTGTTCAAATTTTCTTAAGGTCTTCAATTAATACCTTTATTTACCTCGTCCTGTATCTAACCAAATACAAAATTGATTCCGGAAATTTATCACTCGGAGATTTGTATGAAAAGACATGGATGGGAAAATATTGCGAACCACTGCATAAAAGAGCGCAGCATTTATTACACACTCTATGAGATGGAACATCCAGCGGATTACCTCTCTCCAGACCTACCGCATCCAGAAGTACATGAACTAGACACTAGGTATAGACACACAAAGTACTATAACTTCTACTATGAGTATATAGGAAAGATTTATGGTCTATTCAGTATGTGTTCAATATTATTTATATATCATACGCCATGATGATTCTTCCCTTAGAGGGTTTATAATCAACATCTATACGTGTCTATTAAAACTGGGTCATTTTAAAAGTCTTTCATTTTTGGAACCAGGTTTTTCAAGGTGATTTCGGGGCCAAAATAGGGAACTCATAAGTTCAATCTGCCTCAACTTGCCAAATACAGACACATTTTCATTCACCCAGTTTGACTCACATCTTTCTTGATGCTACAATCCATACCTGCAAAAACTACGAGGATTGGATTTCTTGGACTACAGTCGGAAATCGCTTGTTCGCCTTGCAATAATACGGGCGAAGACATTGACTCAGGAAATCCAGAAGAAGATATCCGAAAAGGATCTGGAGGCGGTTAACTACAGGCACAGATGTTGTTGACTTTCAGAAGAAAGCTTTTGACTATGAAAGGCGGTTTGCGGCGTTAAAACTGCAGCTTGCTACCAAAGACCAGGTTCACGAGGCCAGAATCGACGGTTTCAAGCAACTTATAGCTCTCTTACAGAGCCAGCTCGAAACTCAAAGTCAGGTGGCACCTAACAAAAAAGTACTGAGGAATTTGGCTACTTTTCCCTCGTTGCCGTCTTCATCAAGAAAATTTGGCAACTCGTCGTTTTTCTCGCCGGCCCGAACGGCCTCGGTGTTCAATTTCCTGTCACCATTTGCCGAAAAATCTGGAAAAGGCAATTCTTTTTCTGTTTCAGGAATTAACAGCTCTATAGCATGGCAGGCTTCGCTCAAGCTTTCACGTGGAAAACAGCGTGATGAAGAGGTTTTTTCCCCCGAACAACTCAAGTGCAGAAGGAACGCCAAGAAAGTCCCAAAGTGGCAATAATTTTAGTCTAGAAGATTCTCGGCCAGGAAATTTGAGCCAGGAACTCAGGCGACTCCTGGAAAAGACACATAAAACCGCAGATGACGCGGAAAATCTGAACCCCAGGCTCAACGATAAGGAAACCGATCACTCCCAGGCCATCGATAATCCCAAGCCCCCGCAGATATTTATGCGGAGTCTTCCAATTTGGATTTGTCGATTCGCTTGGATCATTCGGACGGAGATAGCGACGAGAGCTCGAAACAAAAAGATGTGACGATTCCAGAGCCCGATGATACCTTTTTAAGCGCCAACGGAACCTTTGATCAAGATGTGAAAAAAAAGTACCAAAAAAGGTGCAAAAAATGGTTATATTTATTATAGAAAACGATACCAGTAAATCTAGTTATAAGGAAAGGGATACTACGGATTTATAAAAACTATAACAAGAAAAATACTTAGAGCTGGAAATCCATATTTTATTCTCGGGAGCCCTGGAGGCCGTACATCGGGATTTATGAAATTTATATCTCTTAATATAGAAATACTTTTAGATATGTCCATTATGAGTAAGGCACGACCGGCGATACTAATAGTGGATCCTACTATTTGACCTTAACTATACTGCTTCACTCTTATACACGTGATTTTTAGATTCGTGAATATTTCTAATACTGGGAGTTATGTTCATTCGTTGAGGGATTCCCAGTAAGTGGGCATCCGAGTAATTATATAGCTAACCTGTGAATACAGAGAAGCACTCATATCAGGTATACTACTTTACTATTGTACTATTGTACTGTACTATTGTACTATTGTACTACTGTACTACTGTACTACTGTACTGTACTATACTTTACTACTGTACTATTGTACTATTGTACTACTGTACTACAGTACTATACTATACTGTACTATTGTACTATACTATGCTGTACTATTGTACTATACTATGCTGTACTATTGTACTATACTACACTGTACTACTGTACTATACTATACTGTACTGCTGTACTATACTATACTATACTATACTATACTATACTGTACTATACTATACTATACTATACTATACTATACTATATTGTACTATACTACAGTACTATGCTATACTGTACTACAGTACTATACTATACTGTACTGTACTATTGTACTATACTATACTGTACTACTGTACTATTGTACTGTACTATTGTACTATTGTACTGTACTATTGTACTAGACTATACTGTACTATTGTACTATACTATACTGTACTACTGTACTATTGTACTGTACTATTGTACTATTGTACTGTACTATTGTACTAGACTATACTGTACTATTGTACTATACTATACTGTACTACTGTACTATACTATACTGTACTAGTGTACTATACTCTACTGTACTACTGTACTATTATAGGTCACAGTTTCGGATGGCTTGACAGTGCTCATGGTCAGATGGACCCTCGTACAAGGTCTCAGCTCTATAGGCTTGAGCAGTGACAGGATATGGCAAGTGGTGACAATCATCTCCAACATAGCGTCTGCACATAATAGTATATGGTTACAATGTACTTCTGTAGTTAGATCCGTTTTGGACAGGACACCAACAGAGGTATTCTGAAGTATACGCCGTTTGGTCTAACATTGGACATCGTATATTAAAGTGTGGATAGTAAATGTGGATAGTAAAGTGTGGATAATAAAGTGTGGAAAGTAAAGTGTGGAAGGTAAAGTGTAGATAGTAAAATTACTGACTCTAAAATTACTGACTCTAAAATTACTGACTCTAAAATTACATACTGATACTAAACTGTACATATGATATACGTGATCAGAGGAACGACTCGATAGACGCATAGCCTCATAGCGATAGAAATACAATGACTACTGAATCTCTAAACTGATGAGCTATTATACTATTTATACTAATACTATTATGCTAATACTATTTATACTAATACTACTTATGCTAATACTATTATGCTAATACTATTTTGTTAGATTCCGGTTTCGTCAGGTACTCTGTTTACTATGTTCATTCGCCGATGATTCCTCCGAGGGAAGAATCTGAGGTACTTAAATACTTTTANGAATCTGAGGTACTTAAATACTTTTAGAGAAAAAGGGCTTGCGACTTAGCACGAGAACAATAGCACTGAACGCCGTCCCAACATCGTGCGATGTTGGGTCTTAGCGTCTTGGTATGGCAATTGTTAGGATTAAACAGTGAGGGCTTAAAATACCTCCATAGGTAGGACACTACCTGGTGGATCTAACAAATACTATTATGCTAATACTATTTATACTAATACTATTATACTAATACTATTACACTAATACTATTATGCTAATACTATTATACTAATACTATTTATGCTAATACTATTATGCTAATACTATGATGCTAATACTATTATGCTAATACTATTATGCTAATACTGAGAGTTGTAATATACACACCCGTAATGTGGAACAGCTATCACGTTAGTAAAGTGTAGATATTAAAGTGTGGATAGTAAATGTGGATAGTAGATGTGGATAGTAAGGCGTGATAGTAAATATGGATAGTAAAGTGTAGATAGTAAAGCGTGATAGTAAATGTGGAAAGTAAAGTGTGGATAGTAAAGTGTAGATATTAAAGTGTAGATATTAAAGTGTGGTTAGTAAATGTGGATAGTAAATGTGGATAGTAAAGTGTAGATAGTAAATGTGGAAAGTAAAGTGTAGATATTAAAGTGTAGATATTAAAATGTAGATATTAAAGTGTAGATAGTAAAGTGTATCTCTGAATCAGACCACACAATAGAATGGAAACTAACTTCAAGACACGACAACTGGGAAAAACAATTCACGATACTCAGCCATTGACCAATTTTGGTTGCCCTTCATTTCTTACCCTTCATTGCATGGCGTTCTAATCTTGGGTAAATGTTAGATGTGGCAACCATGTCACGAGGTAAGGTGACTGGATGAGTCTAAATCATGGGGTATGGTGCGTTGGAGGAGTCATTAGCATTTGTGCTTGATACTTTGGGGAGTGTCCTCCCTATAGGGATATAACATATAGTGTAGTAGATTTCAGGAGGAATAGGGAGTATATAGAATATGTAGGTTATAGAGAATAAAAGAGTATAGAGTATAGAGTATAGAGTATAGAGTATAGAGTATAGAGTATAGAGTATAGAGTATAGAGTATAGAGTATAGAATATGTAGAATAAAAGAGTATAGTAGATTTTAGAGTGTATGCTGAGAATTCTAGAATGCATAGAGTAAGTAGATTATAGTAGAGTATTGGAAGTATATAGAGTATACAATTTATAGTATACAATTTAAAGAGTATACATATAGTATACAATATATAAAGTATACAATATATAGAAAACATAGAGAGTAGAGTCTCATTTGATTGAACAAAATATATACAACTACTGAAAAAACAAAAAAAGCCAATCATCAATAAATTCAGATTATAAATGAAAATAAACATAGTGTAAAGTTGCATAGGGTCTTTTTGTCAACCTACGGATATTTAGCTATGGACTGTTCAAGTCATATAGAGCCAGAATTGATTCAGCTTAGTTATAAAAAAAGAACTAAGTGATCAATTACCCAATCTTATGATTAGAAAGAAAGATTTAAAAACTACTTGAAGATATAAAGATGGATATATAAATAGTAAGTATAGAATAAAAGAGTGGGCATAAAAATATCCATATATATATATAAAAGAGTACAGATGTGAAAATAGAGAGTCAGTAGGGTATAGACTATAGACTATAGACTATAGAATATAGACAGTATGTTTCAACTTTTGTTTTAGTATATATTAATATACAGGGATGTGTAAGTTGTACCTTACAAGACCAAAGTCTGATATGACGGGCCACAGCACGTCTTATATTTTTTGGTTGTCTAAGGTCTTCACAGCATTATTGTTCAAAGAGCCCTATTGCCTTATTCTTCAAAGAGCCCTATTGTCTTATTGTTCAAAAAGCCCTATTGTCTTTCAGGGGCCTGGTTACAACATATCCACGAAGTACGTTTCCTCCGTACATGCTAGGTACTCGGTGACAAGAGTATATACATAGAGTATATAGAGTATATGGAGAATAGTAGAGTATAGAGAGTATACTAAAGTATAGAGAGTATACTAAAGTATAGTAGAATATGTAAGGTATAAAGAGTGTATAAAGTATGGTAGAATATGTGAGGTATAAAGAGTATATAAAGTATGGTAGAATACCTAGAGTATAGAGTATAGAGTACATAGAATCTATAGCGTATATAGCATATAGAGTACATATAATGTATAGAGTATAGAAAGTATATAGAGTATACTAGTGAAAAGAGATGATAAAGAGTATAGATATAGAACCTATAACAATTATAGAGTATAGAGTGTATAGAAAATATACTAGTGAATAGAGATTATAAAGAATATAGAATATAGAAAGTATACAGAGTAAGTAGAGTAGAGGACATTACATAGAATTTATAGAGTATATAGGGTATATAGCGTATATAGGGTATATAGAATATAGAAATTATACTGGAGAATAGAGAGTATAC
This sequence comes from Metschnikowia borealis, assembly GCA_002374385.1. NCBI lineage: Eukaryota > Fungi > Ascomycota > Pichiomycetes > Serinales > Metschnikowiaceae > Metschnikowia > Metschnikowia borealis. Next base: position 6,910 of record NKZC01000343.1, on the reverse strand, counting down.
TAAAGTATAGTACACTATAGAGTATAGAGTATAGAGTATAGAGTATAGAGGTATACAGAATATAGAAATTATACTAGAATAGAGATTATACTAAAGTATAGTACAGTATAGAGTATATAGTGTTAGACCCACCATGGGTAGACACACTACCCATAGAGGTATTGTTCGAGCCTACGAAAGCCAATGACTCATCCATTCACCTTACCTCGTGACATGGACTCACCCATTCACTTTACCTCGTGACATGGACTCACCCATTCACCTTACCTCGTGACATGGCATTTAACCACCATACTTCACTTCTCTGGTATCCACAGGTTAACTACATAAGTACTTGGATTATCACTTCTTGGGGATCCATCAACGAACGAACATAACCCCCAGTACTAGACATCCAAGAATCTAACATATAGAGTATATGGAGAATAGTAGAGTATAGAGAGTAGAGAGGTATAGAGAGTATAGAGAGTGTAAAAGAGTATAGAGGTATATAGAGTATAGAGGTATACGATATAGAGGTATACGATATAGAACTTATACTAGAGAATAGAGATTATCTAACGTATAGTAGAGTATAGAGATTATATTAACGTATAGTAGAGTATAGAGTATAGAAATTAGACTAGAGAATAGAGATTATATTAACGTATAGTAGAGTATAGAGTATAGAGAGAATACTGATGAATAGAGACTATAAAGAGTATAGAGTGCAAAAGACTATATAGAGTATGTTAGATCCACCAGATAGTGCCTATGTATTGAGGTATTTGAGCCCTAAATGTCTAATCCTAACAATGGCCATATCAAGACGCTGAGCCCAATATTGTATGATGTTGGGACGGCGTTCATCGCTATTCATCTCGTGCTAACTCGTATACCTTTTTCTCTAAAACTATCTAAGTACCTCAGATTCCTCCCTTGGAGAATCATCAGCGAATGAACATAGTAACCAGAGTACCTAATTTAACCGGAATCTAAGAGTATATAGAGTCAGTAGAGTACAGAGTATAGTGTATAGTGTATAGTGTGTAGAATATAGAGTATAGTGTATAGAGTCAATAGAGTAAAGAGAGTGTATAGTGTATAGTGTATAGTGTATAGTGTAAAGTGTATAGTGTATAGAATATAGAATATAGTGTATAGAATATAGTGTAAAGTATATAGTGTATAGAGTCAGTACAGTAAAGAGAATATATAGTGCATAGTGTATAGAATATAGAGTATAGTGTATAGAGTCAGTAGAGTAAAGAGAGTATAGAGTATAGTGTATAGAGTCAGTAGAGTAAAGAGAGTATATAGAGTATAGTGTATAGAGTATAGTGTATAGTGTATAGAATATAGTGTATAGTGTATAGAATATAGTGTATAGTGTATAGCATATAGTGTATAGTGTTAGATTCTTGAATGTCTTATACTTGGGGTTATGGTGCCTTGGATGAGTCATTGGCATTCGTAGGCTCCAAAGATATTTCTATGGGTAGTGTATCTACCCATGGTGGGTCTAACACGGATCAGTCTATGCATTATGCTTACACCCAAAATCTTCACTAAACACTTGTTACAAAAATACTCGATCACAAGGAAAGAGATTCTAGATAGTGGAATTTTTAAAGCACGTGATTTCGGGACACTGGCTTTCCGGGTTTCTGGGCCTTGGTGGTGTACGGGTGTCCACGGCAATCCTGCAATTGCACCTGAAACACCCATTTTCCCAGGAAAAAGCCTGTATTTATTTGGTAATTGACCGATGGATTAATGCAATTGAATCGTCATTAGAGTGGTGAACTTGATGTGTAGGCTGTACTGGATGCACCTAGGTTGGGCCAGGGCTCATATCCGCACCAAACCAGCAACCACAAGGACAAAAAGAACCACACCAGCAACCACAGGTCCAAAAAGAACCAAGCCCAAAAAGAACCAAGCCTAAAAAGAACCAAGCCCAAAAAGAACCAAGCCTAAAAAGAATCAGGCCCAAAAAAACCAGGCCCAAAAAGAATCAGGCCCAAAAAGAACCAGGTCCAAAAAGAACCAAGCCCTAAAAAAATTGGTTGATCAAAGGAATTGGCAGAATTTTATATTTCGTTCGGAATTGAGTCGAAAAGAAAGTCTAGTGGACGGGTTTCCCGAAGTTGAGGTCCACTTGTCTCAAAGACCATCTATAAAGTACGTCCCAAATTCGACCATCAAATAGGGTGGTTGGTGTAGTGGCTAGCATTAATGCCTTCCAAGCATTAGACATGGGTTCGATTCCCGTACCACTCAATTTTTTTCGGCATGGCCAATTGTTTCTCGGAAAAAAATACCCTCTAATGTATTTTGTTTTTCTGGTTTATTGAGAATGGTGCCTCAAGCGACCGCGCACGTGTCCGCGCACGTGTCACTGTGCCATACCATACCATACCATACCATACCATACCATACCATACCATACCATACCATACCATACCATACCATACCATACTATCCCCAGTCCCCGACTAGAAAAGTCTACTACTATGGCTACTGTATAGGCTGATAAAAGTGGGCTACTAGTATGCTACTAAATATAGACAGCCCCAAAAAAAGTCAGTCTCCGTCGAAAAGTCTAATCACATGATCAGTTCAAAATCATGTCTGTCCCTGTTCGTTTACTCTATTCCACCAGTAGCTACGGCTGTGTGATGGACATCTGACCAACCAAAGAGGCTGTGATAATTCCTAAGGATGCACAGGTCATTCGTGAAAGGTAGCTTTATACACTTGAGGCCATATACACTTGAGACTAGAGGCTGATAACTATGGAAGTATGGTCCGACGTTTGGGGTAGTAAGGAAAGCAGTGAGACTACAAAATCTAGAATTACAGAAGGTCCAGGTTTTTGAGTGAATGGGTGTTGGGTTTAAAAGGAGTGGAGTGATGTTACGGTAGAATAGTTGGAGCTTTGAATACTTGGAGCTTTGAATAGTTGGAGATTTGAATAGTTGGAACTTTGAATAGTTGGAACTTTGAATACTGAACTTTGAATAGTTGGAGATTTGAATACTTGGAACTTTGAATAGTTGGAGCTTTGAATACTTGGAACTTTGAATACTTGGAACTTTGAATAGTTTGAACTTTGAATAATTGGAACTTTGAATAGTTTGAACTTTGAATAGTTGGAGATTTGAATACTTGGAACTTTGAATAGTTGGAACTTTGAATAGTTGGAACTTTGAATAGTTGGAACTTTGAATACGTGGTGTTTTTGGTGAGTAATTTGGTGAGTACTTTTGGGTTGGGTTTGGTGATTTCCGCAGAGTTTGAAGTGAGTATGTGGGATACGTTGGTTTTAGCATGGCATTGAGAGACTTTTCGGAATGAGTTATATGGGTGCTTCTTTGGGAAACTGAAGTACTACGTGTGCGAGGATAATGTACGACCAACTACAGAAATTACCTGTGAACATGTGTGGATACGGTTAAGAGTCTGCGTCTACATCTGGTCCAACGGATAGACCAAGATCAATTTCATTGAGTTGAAGATGTTGCTCTTGAAAGAGTACCGTGATCTAAAGGCTCCGTTGAGTATAGTCAAGATACTAAAGGAGGGTTTTGAGGGGGAGTTCATGCCACTTATAAAATCACATGGTCTACTGGCTTTTTACGAGCTCATTGTGTGGAAGTTCTACTTTGACTTTATGGAGCAGTCATTAGCGAAGATGGTGTACAGGATGGATCACATGAGACAATGCAGCGGTTGGCCAAGCACTTGACGCTCGATACGTTTGTGGATTCCGAGGCCCTAGCCTCACCCACCAGCAGACTCTTGATAGCGGGCCAGTTACTTCTTTTGGACGTGGATTTTTCTGCTGATGACCATATTCATGATATTACGCTTTCGCTGGGCTCCCATTTGCTGGTGCTGCTGCAACAAGGGAAGGATCCCCAGAAAGTTGATTTGAGTGGATGTTTGGTGGGTGATGTGCAGGACAGTCTACAGGAACGGTGGTTTGTTTCATTTAAAAAAGGGAGCCGTTTTTCGTTTTCCGGAACGGAAATGGCAACGCATGAACCAAGTGTAAGACTGTAGACTGAGAAATACTAGGGATCACAATTATTAATGGGTATGTATTTTATGTAAGAATGGTGAGAATGTATCCATACCATAGTACTATGCCCCATAGTATAATGTCGCCATAGTATCATGTCGCCATAGTATCGTGTCGTCATAGTATCGTGTCGCCAAAGTATAATGTCGCCATAGTATCATGTCGTCATAGTATCGTGTCGTCATAGTATCACGTGGTCATAGTACTATGCCCCATAGTATAATGTCGCCATAGTATCATGTCGTCATAGTATCGTGTCGTCATAGTATCACGTGGTCATAGTATCATGTCGCCAGTATCACGTCATACCATCCATACTGTACTATACCCTACTGGACCCTCTGGTCCTATACTGAGCCATAGTAGCAAGCTGTACCATTGTAGTACCATTTCATACTATAGTTCCAGCTCATAGTTCCAGCTCATAGCTCCAGCTCATATTGCCATGTCATTGGATCACGTGACTCGATCACGTCACTCATGGGATCTTATCAGAAAAGGTCACCCCTGGCTATTGCCTCCTTAACCGGAATCTTATTTTGGTTTCTGCATGTGGTGGGTGCAGAAACGCAGCCATTGTGAGACAGCCACATGTCAGTCTAATCACGTACTGGGACACCCAAGTTCCACCACGTTCCACTGTCCCGATGGATTATGAATTTTTATAAATTTTTTCATTTCTTCGTTATTTCTTAATTCATTCTTTTATATCTCGTTATGGCTTACTCGATATTTTAGAATCGGCCACAGTTAGTCATGCGTCATGACGTGAGATCATTGGTTAGTCGGAATTCTTTATTTTTTGCAGGATGCCAATATGATTTTGACCTTATTGTCATAATTATAGTTAGTCGTTTAAGAATCCGATCTAGGGTAAACCTTTGGGACATAAAGACCAGCACTAATAGTAATGGGATCCCCTTTAGAAAAGATTCAATGGTCTTTGGTTTGTAAACTGCCCATTTTTTAGCTTGGAAAGTAAGCAATCACGAACAGCACATCTTGTGAATGAACCAGTATTCAGAAACTATAAATAGCGCACAAGCGTAAAGCCAAAATACCAGAAATGAAAGTTGGCAACTTAACTTGATTTACCTCGCTTATGACAGATAAATAGCTAGTGAACTAGAATCAGATCGAAAAGTGTTTAGAATCAAACAAAGATGTTTATAGCAACACTAGGCAAATCCTTGGCTTTAAGGCATCAGGTAGGAGGTGAAAATGTATAGTCTGTACAGTAGGGAGGGCAGGAAGCAGGCAGTAGGGATGCATATCGGCTTATAGAGGACTGAAGACAGAACTGACAGGAGGCAAACAGACTATACACCATATAAGGAAGCACATTTCCTTTAGTTTCCCATCTTTATTCTTCTTCCATGCCAACATGATATCGTTAAGAGCCTATTTTTTCGTCTTCTCCCTCTTTTTCGCTTCAGTCCTGGCTGCTCCTTTTGCAGGAGGCAGTGTCGACCGTCACGGAGCCCCTTGCAGCCGGTTCTTGGACATGCCCTTCCAAAAGATTCCTGGCGAAAGTGTGCACAACAATTTCTGTGTGGAGGACATTGAACCTGCCAACTGTGACCAAGAGAACATGGACCGTGATGATGACAATATGGAATCCATGCACCCCTACTGTTTGCGTGAGATCTTTTGTTCCAAGCTCAATGCCAAGAGAGACAAGCCTTTTAAAGACGTTGCTTATGAGGAGGAAAACACGAGCAGTAATCTGGAGAATGGGGAATGACGACTAGTTTAGTGTCAGAGAATTGTATGAAGAGGGTGTGAAGAGTTCAGTGGTCAGAAATCCAGGAAGGGTCAGTAGTTCCGAGATTCAGCCTCTCGCTCAAATCGAAAGAACATGTACACCTTGTCGAGATAGCGTAAGTAAAGCCGGAGAGGACTGGCAGTTTCGGTCTTTTTGTCCTTGAACTGGAGAAACGAGTTGGGCTGGTGCACGGGTCCTGCGAGTTCCAGAGCCCGGTCCTGGCCCAAGATCAACAAGTCTAGAACCAACCCATAGTATTGGTAGACAAACGACGAGAACTGAAGGCCTCGGAGCATTCCCATGAAGAGTGTGTAAAGAGTGTGTGAAGAGTGTGTAAAGAGTGTATGAAGAGTGTGTAAAGAGTGTGTAAAGAGTGTGAAGAGGGTGCGAAAAGAGGGTGCGAAACAGCGTGAGTGGACGGATTGGGTGCAAAATTCTGGGATATGTCAAGGAAAACTGAACTTGAGGAATTAGTACACCCAGGTGTACTGCATGTTCATGTGACTATATACAGCTGAAACAATGAAGAGTATTGTTGAAGAGAGGGCAAGTGTCTCGGGGTGCTCCTCTAGCTCTCATCCAGCTCTCGTCCAGCTCTCGTCCAGCTCTCGTCCAGCTCTCGTCCAGCTCTTGTCCAGCTCTGGTCTACCTCTCATCCAGCTCTGGTCTAGATCTCGTCTAATGTCTAGACATTGTCTTGGAAAAGACAATTTTGGTAAGAGACTGAAGAGGGAGAAAGCTGGAGCGTATAAGAATGAACGAGAATATTCTTATAAGAGATTATCGAAACACCTGTGTTAAAATACAAGGATCTCCTAATATAATATTCGATACAGATAAGAATAGAAGTCGTTTACGATGATTCTGGAGTCCCTCACTTACGTGACTTGTTGGGAAGTACAGGGATAACTGTTCCAGGTTACGGCAGTGTATATTACACCTCTCAACACTCTCTTTCCAAAGACCTCATGAACTATATGCCGGATGTTTCTGTGTAAAGAAGATAACGCCAGATCCGCAACGACGGTTGCGGCACCAGGAGGACCTGTGATTAACCAGGGAGTGATATCCAGTGGATG
>NKZC01000200.1:0-30014 GCA_002374385.1 Metschnikowia borealis | reverse complement strand
TACTACTACTACTACTACTACTACTACTACTACTACTACTACTACTACTACTACTACTACTACTACTACTACTACTACTACTACTAGGAATCATCAATGTATATAGTAACGATAAGGTATTAAACGTGCTAACAATCTAGCAGTCCTATACATTTATTATATTGTATAACTCAAATCTTTCCATTCGCCGTCAATAAATATATGACTTTCAACTTCTTGTATGAGATTTTAAAAGCATGGTTGTGGATCTCCCTTGTCTGTAGCATGCAGAACATGAAGGTGAAGGAAATAGAAGGTAGAAGGCAAAAAGGATAACTCTATAAACTGGCCGTTGGCTGGATATGATTTTTGAGTATGGGAAGTATTACAGGCAGTGGATCTAGCAGTGTTTAGGCCAGTGAATGGCTCAAAATTGTATAGTATAGTATAGTATAGTGTAGTGTATATTATAGTATAATCTATAATACAGTGTATAGCATAGTGTATAGTATAGTATAGTGTAGTGTAGTGTATATTATAGTATAATCTATAATACAGTGTATAGCATAGTATATAATATAGTAGAATAGTATGGTACAGTAGTAGTAATAGCAGTCCCAAATAGTGGTACTAAATAGTGCAATGAAAAAAAGCAGAATTCGGTAAGCGTTGGATTGTTCACCCACTAATAGGGAACGTGAGCTATTCCCTAACTATCACAATACACTCCCTAACTATCACAATATACTCCCTAACTATCACAATACACTATGACATTTAATATGTTACTATTATACTATACGGTAGATATAGTAGAAGCGAGTAGAAGACAGTATGTTGTAGTATGCTCTATCATAATCCAAGAAAGTACTGTAGTTCTTGTAGAAGAGAGTATGTTGTAGTATACTCTATCATAATCCAAGAAAGTACTGTAGTTCTTGAAGCAGTAAACGTATACTTTATCGTCGCCTTATACTTGCATGTTGAATGTCATACTTACTTGCTTCAAAATCTGTGGTAAAAACTTGGGTATCCTCTGAGAATTTACGTACTGGTGCTGAGTCATTACTCTGTACATATCCGGGGTGCAATAATATAAAGTATCGTAGTAGAATACCATAGAGAGTAGAGTGTAGAGAGAGTGTAGAGTGTAGAGAGAGTGTAGAGTGTAGAAAGTAGAGTGTAGAGAGACTAGAGAATAGAGAATAGAGAATAGAGAATAGAGAATAGAGAATAGCACCATAAAACACACCTAAATCAACTCTTCCGTCTACTCTCAAATGTATATTTGATGTCGATGTATTCTGGATAATCCATTTTGATAGTGGTCGTCTCCCCCCACCAACTTATACCAGTTTCCTGTGCTTCACAGTACAATCTTTCAATACTATAGGGCACTTTTACTTTATAGGTATCTCCGAGACAGAAACGGATAATCGAATGTACCGTGGAAAACAGCAAACTAAAAAAACATTTAGATTCAACTAAGTCATACTATAAATGCATAATAAATTAATACAAGTGAGGCATATGGAAATTCGTAGACTTAAAATGTCACTCATCACTATATTACTTTATGAATTTATATGTATGGAAATGGAAAATGGAACAAGATCCAAAAACCCAAGGCCCAGAATAGTTGTGTTCGCTTAAATATATTTCTTTTCTTCCGATACTACTCCACCATAGTAGATTCCTAATACCTAATCGTTCCTATATTCGTGGTTTATTCCCTACAGGAAGGAATCGGGCTAGTTGATGGTTGGGCCTGCCGAGTGTTGATCCTGCTTAACTCCTCATACTTACCCGGTGGCTATACCCAAAGGGGATATTTACCTGCAAAGGGCTTCCTGCCAACAAATCAGTAACCGTAGGTTCAAACCCAGATGCGTTGTGGAAGCTCCATATGGGATGGAACATACTATACTATTTCAATGTACTCCTGCTATTAAACTATGCTACCCCAATTACCCTAATAAGGCAAGTACATGGCTAGTATATGGCTAGTATATAGCTAGTATATAGCTATTATATAGCTAGTATATGGCTAGTATATAGCTAGTATATAGCTAGTATATAGCTAGTATATGGCTAGTACATGACTAGAATATCTAACGATCAGTATGTGAAAGCCTTTCTTCCTAAACAATGACTGGGTATGACTGGGTATGACTGGGTAGACATATGCTTGTGAGCTAGGGGCCCAGGTTATATGATGCATAAGTATGAACCAAGAACCATAAGTCATCACACACACATAGACTCCACAATATCCATAGACACTATGATTATCAGACACACTGGATACCACTATTCTGAACACACCAAACTGTAAGACCAAAAAAGACCAAAGTGGTAGACCCCATTAGTAAGATGAATAAGAGACGTCCATGGAGGTACAGCTAGAGCAATCAATAGTATTATTTCTAGCCCTATGATCATAATAGTTTGCACTGGCCAAATTCAGCCGTAGTATTAAAGATGCATCTTTGAAATTGATTCGAAAAGAGGTTGGTGTACCAGCCATCTTTTACTTGTTTAAGATCCATCCAAGAAAATTCTTATGCCATTTTTCCGTAATAGTGACACAACTGATAAGGTAATTATTGCTGATATCTGCATCCAACTTATCTCCAGCCGGTTTGTTTTTGTCCATAGCTTTGAATGTTGCTTTGACTGTAGTTCTGACTGTAGTTCTGACTGTAGTTCTGACTGTAGTTCTGACTGTAGTCCTGACTGTAGTTCTGACTGTAGTTCTGATTGTAGTTCTGACTGTAATTCTGACTGTAATTCTGAGTGTAATTCTGACTGTAGTTCTGAGAGGGCATGAGCGATAGAGTAAATGCCCCATCAGCCACCGCTGCTGAATACCGTTAAGGGAAATCTCGTTTATAGTGACCAGCAACCCAGCCTAGGGTATGTGGGATTTCCAGCAACGGATTTGCGTTCGTGCCTCCCAATGCCTTAGAAATTGTCAACGAGTACTTAGCATGTACGGAGTCTATGTATTACGTAGAGGCATTGGATGCGGTTGATTGATGCACTATGTGCAGGTCACTAGTGGGTGAAAAGCTTTCCCCCACCTCGTACCTCGTCTAAGACTTTGGTCTTGTAAGGTACAACTTACATATCCCTGTATATCAATATATATACTAAAACATAAGTTGAAAGAAATTGATGAACATGGCAAACTTAGAAATGGCTAGTTTCGCCCGTGCGACTTATTGGAAACCCCAGAAATCAGAGAAACACCCTCAACTCTCCAAAATGTCTTGATATCCATGTCTACATATTACCTTTTAATGGAGCAAGCAAGTTTACTATGACACATATCCCCACTGGCTCTACCTACGATATCTTTGATTGTTTTGGTCCACCATGATGCCATTTTTTGATCGTTTTGGTGCCACCATGATCTCAGTTTTGATCGTTTTGGTGCCACCATGATGCCATTTTTTGATCGTTTTGGTGCCACCATGATCTCAGTTTTGATCGTTTTGGTGCCACCATGATGCCATTTTTTGATCGTTTTGGTGCCACCATGATCCCAGTTTTGATCGTTTTGGTGCCACCATGATCTCAGTTTTGATCGTTTTGGTGCCACCATGATGCCATTTTTTGATCGTTTTGGTGCCACCATGATGCTACTTTCTGGACGTTTTGGGGCCAGGCGTGGAATTTATTATGACACATCTCCAGGCAGCTCCAATTGTGTTGCTGTGGACATTTACCTCTTGCCCTTATACAGAGCAACTTCTCCAGGAAAACAGTGAGGTGGAAGTTGAAAAAGAAAATCATGGTATTGAGGAGGTGAGGAGCCTCCAACATGTATCTTTGGATACTCCACGTGGATCTATTGAAAACCGATCATCAGACCACTTGACTGTTTTCGTGGCTATGTTTGATGGCAAAGTGAAACCGCTCTCCAGTCTGGATTATAACGCAAACGGTATGAATTTGAGCTTCTTGTTTTTTGGATCTTTAAAGGACGACCCGGTTGAGTTCACATTACAGGATAACTACGCTAGCACTGAGCATACATCCATGCCCGGGAATGTGGGGTATTGGATGGCTTGATTGTATTTGGTGCTGGTGTGCCTCGGACGCTATTAGATTTACACACCAAGAAGAAACTTCTAGAAGGTTCCTTCCACTCCTGCCTGATGTCCAATACCGAAGAATACTTAATATATGAGGGAACTTCCAATTGTCCTGAAGTGGACATTTATCTCTGGCCTTACGATAAAGCTATTTGATCTACGAAGAAGAATGTGGTCCGTCTGAAAAAAGAAGGTCTATAAACCGTATGTGTTATGGTTCACCTGACAAGACTAAGCATCCTGACAAGACTAAGCATCCTGACAAGACTAAGCATTAAAATCCTGAAAAAAAAATGGCTAAAAAGTCCAGGAGCAAAGGCATCACTGTTTATAGTGGTGTGGCCAACCTGATGTCTGAAGGCAGCTCACCAGATAATAATGCTGTAACCAACTAAAGGACCACCAGCAATAAGGGATCCGATGAGGATGAACCACTTCGACCAGCTCCCCTGAACTGTCTCAAAATTACGCCCTACAATCTTACGGGAACCTTCAATAGAAACTTATTCTCGTATCATCAATTTAGGGACATCACCTGATTTGCCTTGCCAGAGATGAAGAGGGGTTCTGAGGCATTGGTGCACCGCGAATAAAGTATGGTACGGTTGATATAGTCCAATGCTCCATATCACCAGTCTATACAAAGCAAATTTTGAATGTAACCCATTCCTTTACTTAAAGTGTATCACAAGGCTATATTGCTAGTTCTTTTTTATCTTTCATTTAATTAGTTGAATTTATATGCTTTGCTATGGTTTTTCTTTCGCGGCCTCCCTTGTGTAACGGAGGGGACTATTTCCCTACATTGTGCGAACAGGTCACTGTCAAATATATAATACACCCAATAAAAAAATATTATTCAGCTGATAATTGAGTAATAGTTTTACTAGATGGATTTCCATGATTGGCAGGGGGTGATACAAATTCTGGAGGTTTTGGAGGTGATGCCCAAAGTGAAAGTTTAGGTGGGAATGGTCAGACGAACGGTAGTCCCTTGCTTTAGTTCGGGTTGTTGGACTTGGCCGTGACTCCAAGCACATTGACTATATCCTCTAACAGCATACCATTCATGTCAGCAAACTTTTCAGTGTCAAGGAGCAAGTTATTGGACATTTTTCCAATAACATCAACAATCTTTTGGTTTTGCTCAGAATCGATTTGAGTAGGTGCGGCGTAAGCCGCGGGGAAAAGAGCCAGAGGAAAAAGCGAGAACTTCCTAGTCAGTGGGTTAAGGAAATTTGAATCTTTTGATGATGAGTGGAAATTTAAGAAAGAAGTCTAGCCATTTCATCGTCAATTTGAAAAAGAATATGCACTGGAGAGGTGCCTTGTTAGGTACCGACAGTACATAAAACGTTGGAGTTTACGGAATTAACCAGAGTTTGAATGGTTTAACATAATACAACCCTAGAACTTCCAGGATTTTCTTTACTTGTTGGAATCCCACTATAACTGGTGAAGATCAGATCTCTCAGATCTCGCCGAGTATACAGCTTTTGTTGAGGCAAAGAGGCAGTATATATTAAGTAGATAAAATATATTACACCCAAGACTACTTTCTTTAAGTTTTAGTAAGGGGCTGTCGCTTGACCGTTTAAGTTGACGACTAATGTACACGGGACGGTGTATGCAGGAAAGGAGGAATAAACTAAGTAAGTACTAAAAATACACGGGACGGTGTATGCAGGAAAGGAGGAATAAACTAAGTACGTACTAACAATACACCTTTAGGTACTTTTTTTCACTAATAATAACTACAGTTTAAGATTAAAGATTCATTGATGTTCTTTTTTTCACTGATTTTCATCAGCCGGCGGTTAATTTAGATTTCATAATGGAGGATCTTGCATAGTTAAGGCCGTGTTTTATGATAGTAGGTGAAAAATACTTTATATATCAGTAAAAAACCACCTTTGAGATGAAGTATCTTGAAAAAAGTTTTTGAATGTATGTTTGTGTGATTGTTCGGTGGTTTTGATTCATACTCTTTTGCACCAAATGTTAAATTTCTCCTAATGTGCACTTAAAAAAATAAAAAATTGGAGTATGGACGCAAAAATCTGAATTTGAAGATCACTACGAAATCAAATCAAGATAATTTAGTGTATTGTCTGATACTCTGTCGATTCATTCTATACCATGACCACACCTTCCAAAATGATTCATTTCCTACGCAAACCACAAGACCTTAAAGTAGTAACCACTGAGTTACGTCATTTCAATTTCGACAGAGCAGCGGTACGGGATGGACAAAGTGGCTACTCTAAGCTTGACAGGTCTATCAGACTTGTCGTTTTTGTCCGGCTTAGAAAGGTTATATGGTCATTGATCTAACTAAAATTCAATCTGGTGGAGCCCACAGAAGCTTAATTTTGGGGGCCATCTTAAAGTTCTATTGCTAAAAAAATACTTCCCGAAATAAAGTAAAATATTTGAGTAAGCTTACAGGAAATAATGAATTATTAAAAGAAAATAATTATTAAAAGAAAATAATTATTAAAAGAACAAATATTATTAAAAGAATAAACAATTATTAAAAGAACAAAATTTACAGTTTTTTCATTTTCTGTATTCGCTGAATTAATTTCATTATCCACCATTGATGGTAAATATTTTTCCTCTATATAGATAGAGTCATTAGCGTTAATAGAAAGATTAAGAGAGTCGAAATCTAAAAGTTGACCGTTACAAATTGGACAGATATATTTCTGTTTTGATATAAGTTGAGACCTGATATCTGTTGGACCCACCATGGGTAAACACACTACCCTTGGAAGAGTCATTGGCATTCGTAGGCTCGAACAATACCTCTATGGGTAAACAACTACACTACACTACACTACACTACACTACACTACACTACACTACACTACACTACACTACACTACACTACACTACACTACACTACAATACACTACAATACACTACACTACACTACACTAGATCTCTTCCTTTACTTAGATGTGGGAGTACCACTTTTATACTTCAACAACGTTTGTTAACCTAAGTTGTATTGGTTAGTGGTGGTCGTTTGTTAACCTAAGATGTATTGGTTAATGGTGGTCGTTTGTTAACCTAAGATATATTGGTACTGTGGTCAAAGAGAAGAACCGAATCGGCGAATAAACATACGAAACAGAGTACTGGACGTAACCAGATTCTAACAATATCACCTTTATATGTATTAATAAACATAGTTCTTTTTAGATATGGTTCTTGAATTTATATAAAAATATTTTTTCAGAGATCAAATACTGCGAAGTTAAAAAGAAATATTAAAGTTTATTTTATAGACTATTTTACTTCTAAAAAAATCATTGATCGGGTATTTATATAAACAGTATGTCGAAAATAATTAGTAAAGGTGTTTTTATCCTATATCCAAGACGTTCATATTCAACTTATCAATATGCTATTAAAAGATTAGATGTCATGGAAATAGATTTAGGCAAAACCCTTACACCTATACTAAAAGAAAATATAGTAAAATATAAAAAAGATCCAAACACAAGTTGAATTTTTGATGATTTTAGCAATGAGGCAAACATTGTAAAGAAAGCTATAAAATCTTTCTACTTTCTTGATTTCTACTACAACAGGAATTAAATTTACTAGATATCTTAATTTTGATATTAAGATAGAAGAAATGTTACATATGTCAAATGATATATTCTATCAAAAAAAAAACAAAAACAAATCTAAATAATGATGTCATTATAATGATAATGATAATGGTTATGATTATGAAACTCAAAATTCTGCTTTTAGCAAGTAAATTCTTTCTTTAATAAATATATTAACAAAAATTAAAGAAGAATTGAATACAATAAATCGATTTATTAAAGAACAAATATTATTAAAAGAACAAATAATGCATCCCAAAAAGAGAAAAAACTTCAAATAGCACAAGCCATGCCATACCACCTTTTCTTAGCTCTGGTACGTCACAAGTACCATTGAAAGTCTCTTTTTTTGGTTAAATAGAGGCATCCATATGGCAAAATGCTAGTATAGAATGAGTCTTGGTGTCCGGAGCTGTCAGGTTTGACTTCAGACAAGGCAGTACTGGAGTATTGTGGCTCCAAGCATCGATTGGGGCTCCGAAAAAAAGGTCCAGGAAGAACTAGCAGACTTGAACTGGGAGTTCCAAGGACTGGAAAAACGAACTGACGTCACTTGTGTGCATAAAACTGGATCATAAAACTGGATCCATTGGCCTATCATTCTAGGACCTCACACAAAGGTTTTGGATGATGAATCTAGCTATATGATACAGGAAAAATATGGTATACGGAAAAATCACTGTCCTAGGTAAAGATCCGTATTGGCATGTGATATACGGCACATTTTAAGTTGTAGCTGACATATGGTATACAACACCGTATCTTTAATAGGTAGGTGGTCTACTACAATGAATGACTTCCTAGAATACAAATATAATACACGTTATTAAACACGGCCGGCTCACCCCAATATAAAAAGACAAGCTCCTGCGATTCTATAAGAGTATCTGAAATATATATCAACTGAAGGAGGACATACCAAGATGTCTCCCAACACCAGACCCATCAATATTAATGGTGTAGAGGTACTGGTGTTTCCATAGGACTTGCACTGACTCTTTTCACTCCCAGTCCTGCACTAAAGGCCCAACTGGGCACCCAAGCCCCGAATCCCCACGTATTTCTCTGGCCGAACGACCGGTCTTTGTCAACATTTAATGGGGACTATAATGGGGATCCCCGGCCAAGAGAAGAACCCCACTCTCGACGCCCAATATACAGGCCGCCAATGCCTTCAAGCCCAAACCGTAAGAGATTCAACAGTCTGGGATTAGCATGCTCTCGTGCATACTCACTCTGCTAACTCTTCCTACCAAAAGGCAAGTATCTCCAGAAACTGCAAATGGCAGTGAAAAGCCCATTCTTCGAGCAAAGTAAAAAGCCCATTCTTCGAGCAAAGTAAAAAGCCCATTCTTCGAGCAAAGTAAAAAGCCCATTCTTCGAGCAAAGGCTAAAAAAGGGCCAAAAAAGGCCCGAACTTACGCTGCTTGGTGAGTAGATTCTGAGGTTCCTTATGAGGAACAGTTACGTGAATGTTCATTTAAGGTCCATAGAACCATGAAGAAGTGGATCCACCATTGACTGGTCAGTAATATTTCGTGTTTAGTATTGACTTCGCTTAGTATTACGTTCACTGCGTGAAGGTGTAGTGAAGGACCACTAGATCAATAGATTTGTAAGAGCCAAGCTTGCTTCACAGTCCAATTATCATCATAATGCAAAGTCGAGTTAGAGTAGAGTTAGAGTAGAGTTAGAGTAGAGTTAGGGTGAAGTAATAAGTATAAGGAAGGGTATAGTATAGAGTATAGTATAGAGTATAGTATAGAGTATAGTATAGAGTATAGTATAGAGTATAGTATAGTATAGAATATAGTCTCATTAATATTTTAAATACAGGCAGGGCTCTACCCATAGACGTAATATCAAGACTGAGCCGTCTCCTGCCATGATCACGAAGTACTATGATGGCGTGGGATGAGTTGGTGCAAACAAAACTATTGGTCTGATGGAGACTTCTTCGAAGCCACGTTTTCTCTTCTATTAGATAAGCCGTTCACATCCCTCAGAGGAATCATCAACAAATACCAGTTAGGCAAGTCACGTGCTAACAAGAATCTAACAGTAAAGATATAGAATGTAGGACATATAATATTTTTTAAGGCCGAGGCTGATAAAGGGAAGCCAAAAGGTTCGAAAGTTGTCAACGAGTACTTAGCGTGTAAGGAGTCAAGGTACTTCGTAAATGTATTGTATGCAGACCAATGAGACATTATGTGCAGGTTACTAGTGGGTGTAGAGTAGTTTCCCCCCGCCTCGTACCTCTTCTAAGACTTTGGTCTTGTAACGTGCAACTTACGTATCCCTGTATGCCAATATATACTAAAACATAGGTTGAAATACTGAAATGCAAGGTATGCCGGACGGGTAACACTGGCATATCACGTGCTTATGTTTCAGGTATATGCAGGGTTGCATACAACCAGTGTAAAAAGCAGCGGGGTTTTCCTCCCTTGATCAATAGGGAGTTCTTCGGCTATTCTAGCTTCAATGCATACCATAATAAACTTTAGGACGTAAGGAATACGTTCGGCATATAAGAATAACAGCCTGGCGGTTACTTGAGTTCTTACAGGGAGGCCATTTTCCTTCCTGTAACAAAGTGAATCATCTTATGATAAATGACCCTCCGGGGTAGTCATGGATAATATTGCATTGTTTTTAATGTCGTCAGCCAAGGAGAATCTTTAACAGTACACTGGACCTTGTGACTGGGCCTATTGTGGGAATCAATCCAAGCCCTCAATAAACATCAGTCCCTCTAGTAATCAAGATTGGTGGGTCTGGTGTGGGAGAAGTGTTAGGTATGTCCCTCAGTTGATATGCATTTCAGCGTTCATAAAGAGAGAGAGAGATGGATATTTGGTCATCTTTTAAAACAAGAATCGAATGCTTTTTTTGGAGCGAGTGCTTTTTTTAGAACGAGTGCTTTTTTTAGAGCGAGTGCTTTGTTCGGAAGTCTGTGCGCAGGCCTATAATGGAGCATGAACAATCCTTTGGGCTAGCCAGTCAATTTGCTCAACAAAGAATCGGCACTGAAGCTTTTGTATTGTGGATTTTAAGGTTATGGAATTTGGCATTCAAGGGGTTGACACTTCAAGGACGAATTTGCAATGTTTGTTACTATTAAATGTTACATTCACCATAGCTAGTACCCTACTGAGGTATTATGTGAAGCCTCGCCGTCTGTCCTAACGAAAGCCATTCCACAGCTGTCTCAAAGTTTATGCTGCTTAAACAGTGCAGTGCAGTACAGTACATTATATTAGATTATAGTACAGTACAGATAGTATACGTTTCAGCATGTACGGATAGAGGAAGTTTAAAGGGTGTGTGATCGACAAGTAAGAAACGAACTTTAGTTCGGGAGTATTGATAGTGTAGTGTAAGTAGATGGACTATCAATGGATGGTGTAATTTTAAGAGCACTTGAGCAATTGGAACCCTGGATGGAACCTGGATTCCTGGTATTCTTAGAGCTGTTAGTGTAGTGATGCAGGATGGAGTGTAATCTCCAGGAACATTGAAATGGAAATAACAAACTTCCGTGTCCATATAAAGTAATGGTAGCTGATCCTAATGCATAGTGTTCAGAAGTCATCAGTGGTATCAATTCCTGTATCTATGAGGCCAGCGATACTAAGCAAAAGATAATACCAATGAAGTCAGTGTGTCAATGGATTGTCATTGGTACTAAAAGATCAATGAGAATGTGTCACAGCCTCAGGTAGTACAAGGATGCCGGATTTTTGAGTGTCTGGAATTAATGGGTCTGGAATAGAGATGTGGAGTAAATGGAGCAAAAAGGATCCTTTAAATAGATCACTAACTATAAAACATTGGATCCATACACAAACAAACAGACAGACAGACAGACAGACAGACAGACAGACAGACAGATAAAGCTTATAACAATCAGACGGACCTATAATTTCGGAAGCTTGGCCACCGACAGAAATTTACAATAATAGATTTGCTTGAGTGTCATTGTTTGGTAGAGGTTCTAGACTAACGGAGGCACCTGCATACACGAGCAAATGGGTTTATACAACCAGACACAGACATACAGACAGCTACAGCGACAGGACTCTGACTAATCACAATCGACACGGTCCATTGATATTGGGCGAAAAAGAAATACAAATACACGCTGGTGCCGATCCATTGTTTACTACATGCTGGGCTGCCTGCGGATAGTGATGGCTGCCTGCGGATAGTGATGGCTGCTGGCCGATTGTGTCGAGTGTTATTGTCTTAAGTGGTAGGGTCACGCTCGAGGAATTGTGTTGCCCGTTAAAGGCGCGCTATTTGGTGCGGTTTTGGTATGCACTTGGTGCGCAATTCATCCGCTTTTAATGGCAGTGCGCATTTAGTACGCTTTTTATGCGCATTGGGTACGCGATATTCCCTTCCGCGCTCATAACCCCTCAGTCGTAACCACCTCCTTCGCTTGCCGCTCTTCTCTGGCTGGGGGTCTCCATTGCTGTTGTTATTGATCTGGACGCCCGAAGCCTAAACAACGGGTCAATTAAGCACTCGAAGTCTTTAATCCCATCAATTGTTCTGCACTTCGCCTATTCTCCCTCTTCCGCTTCCTACATATACTCCCACCCCCCTCTTCCTGGCCCTACTTCCACTGCTTCCTCTTCCTACTCAATCTAAATATGGACTTCTGCTTACAGCTACTCTCATTCTGGATGTTTACCTGGAGTGTGGGAGGGAAGCGAGGGTGCAGCAGCGAAGTGCCAAGCCTGCGCGCGGGACCCGTGCCTCCGATTGTTTGCAGCTAAAAAAACCGCAGCCGCTCACTTAAAAGAAACATTCTCCACGCGCGCGTATTGTTTCCGCATGCCCGGCCTAACCGTTAGTCAAGGCACCGCCCGCTTTCTCCGTTGTCTGTTCCTGCAGACATCCGGGTCCGGCCGTCCATCTCCGCGTTGGGCATTTTTTTTTTCTTTATTATTATTATTTTCTTTCCGTTCTTTTATTCACGGGGCCTTGCATACGGGTGCATATGCGTGATTTGGCTCGCCCGCATTTCTAACCAGCCTTCTTCAATACATGGGTCTGCACTATTTAAATGCCATGGGTTTCGCTCCTGTCTTAAAGTTTATTATCTTTATTATCTCACCACACTCTTTTTTTCCCTTGACCTAGCGCCATGAAACTTTCTTCAATGTTACCGCTCTTGGGAGCGGCCTTGGCTCTCCCTCAGGTCGAGATCAGAGGTAATAAATTCTTCGACACGGCTACTGGCGAACAATTCTTGATGAGAGGTGTTGCTTACCAGCAAGACCCCGCCAACGCACCCGCCGGTGCTTTTTTCGCCGATCCTTTGGCCAACCCTGAAGCTTGTCGCAGAGACATTCCTTACTTGCAGGAGTTGAAGACCAACGTGATCCGTGTGTACGCCGTGGACCCAGCCCAGGACCACTCCGAGTGTATGAAGCTCTTAGACGACGCCGGCATCTATGTGATTGCTGATTTGGGCGAACCTAGACTTTCTATCAACAGAGCAAACCCTCAATGGGACCTTGACTTGTTGAAACGTTACACTGACGTGGTAGACTCTTTGCAACAATACTCCAACGTGTTGGGATTCTTTGGGGGAAACGAGGTCACCAACAACAACCAAAACACCGAGGCTTCTGCTTACGTCAAAGCCGCCATTCGTGATACTAAGGCTCACATCCGCAAGAACAACTACAGAAACCTCCCCGTGGGTTACTCTGCCAACGACGACTTGCTGATCCGTAAGCCTCTTGGTGAGTACTTTGCCTGTGGTGAAGAAGACGACAGAGCCGATTTCTTTGGTCTTAATATCTACGAATGGTGTGGTAACTCCACCTATGAGAAATCCGGATACGCTGAGGTCACCAGACTCTACAAGGACATGGGCATCCCATTGTTTTTCTCCGAGTACGGCTGTAACGAAGTCACCCCTCGTTTGTTCCAGGAGGTTGAGAGCATCTACACCACCATGACCGACGTTTGGTCCGGTGGTATTGTGTACATGTACTTCCAAGAGGAAAACAACTATGGATTGGTTACCGTGGACGGAAACCAGGTCACCAAGAGATCTGACTTCTCTTACTTGAAGCTGGAGTTGAACAAGGTGTCGCCGGTGTTACACTCTGCGCTGTCTTCTACTCCTACCTCATGTCCTGCCATTGGTGCCAACTGGAAGTCCTCAAACAAGCTTCCTCCTACTCCTGACAAGCAATACTGTGACTGTGTGGAGACTACATTTGAGTGTAAGCTTAAGCCCGATGCCGAAGAGCTGAAGTTTGGCGCTATTTTCGACTACCTCTGCCTGTCCATGGACTGTTCTGCCATTGCAGGTAACCCTGAGAAGGGAGTTTACGGAAACTACTCTTTCTGTCTGAACGAGCAAAAGTTGAGTTTCATCATGAACACTTACTACAAGAACAACGGAAGACAGCCACACCAATGTGACTTCAGTGGCATGGGTGAGATTGTCAAGGCTACCAACACTAAAGAGTGCAAGCCCTCCACTGACTCTGGTTCTAACTCTGGTTCTAACTCTGGATCTAACTCTGGTTCTGGATCTAACTCTGGTTCTGGATCTGGTAACTCTGGTTCCGGATCTGGCTCTGGTTCGTCCGGTAACTCTGGATCTGGTAACTCTGGATCTGGATCTGGTAACTCCGGTTCTGGATCTGGTAACCCCGGTTCTGGCTCTGGATCTGGTAACTCCGGTTCTGGTTCTGGCTCTGGCTCCAACTTTGGTTCTGCATCTGGAAACTCCGGATCTGGATCTGGTAACTCCGGATCTGGCTCTGGCTCTGGCTCCAACTCTGGTTCTGCATCTGGAAACTCCGGATCTGGCTCTGGCTTCAACTCCGGTAACACTTCTTCCGGTTCTGGTTCAAACTCTGGAAACTCTGGTTCCAACTCTGGTTCTGGCTCTAACTCCGGCTCTAACTCTGGCTCTGGTTCTGGATCCAATAAGCCTGGTTCTGGTAACTCCGGCTCTTCTGGTTCCAACTCTAGTTCTGGAAACAACTCTGGTTCTGGAAACTCTGGTTCTAACTCTGGTTCTGGAAACAACTCTGGAAACTCTGGTTCTTCTTCTGGAAACTCTGGTTCTTCTTCTGGAAACTCTGGTTCTTCTTCTGGAAACTCTGGTAACAACTCTGGATCTGGCAACAACTCCGGCTCCAACTCTGGCTCCAACTCTGGCTCTTCGTCTGCTGGTGCTTCGTCTGCTGGCTCTTCCAGTGCTTCTATCGGTGCTTCTAGTTCCGCTGGTTCTTCTGGTTCTTCCGGTGCCTCTTCTGGTTCTTCCGGTGCCTCTTCTGCTGCTTCTCCTGCTCCTGTTTCTTCGTCTGCTGCCTCTGCCTCTGCCTCTGCTACTCCAGAGCAAGGTGACGTGTGTGCTTGCATGGAGGCCGGTCTCGAGTGTGTTGCCAAGCCTGATGCCGACACCCAGCAATTTGGAAACATCTTTGGCTTTGCCTGTGGAGCAGTGGAAGGCCTCTGTAACCCCATTGACCCGAACCAGCAGGGTATCTACGCTGCTTGTCTGGACCTCCAGAAATTGAACTATGTGATGAACGCCTACTACCTCCTGCAAAACAAAGGCCCTGGTACCTGTGACTTCCTGGGTGTTGCTACTTTGCGCTCTGCTACTCCTGGACAATGCCTGGTTCCTGCTTCTTCTTCTGCTGCTGGTCCTTCTTCTTCCGCTGCTGGAGCTTCTTCTTCTGCTGCTGGTCCTTCTTCTTCTGCTGCTGGAGCTTCTTCTTCTGCAGCCGGTGCTGCTTCTTCTGCTGCTGGAGCTTCTTCTTCTGCAGCCGGTGCTGCTTCTTCTGCAGCAGGAGCTTCTTCTTCTGCTGCCGGTGCTGCTTCTTCTGCTGCTGGAGCTTCTTCTTCTGCAGCCGGTGCTGCTTCTTCTGCTGCTGGAGCTTCTTCTTCCGCTGACGGTTCTCCATCTGCTCCTGCTGCTGATCTTGAGGTGCCAAGCAGACTTGGAAACACCAACGGTACCATAACCAGCTTTGAAAATAGAGCTGTGGAGGGTTCCAGTTCTCCTACGGCGGTGTTCGACTCTTCCAGTACCAAGTTGTCTGCCGGCCTTGCTTCGGTGATGGCCTTGGTCAGTTTCTTTGTTGTTTCGGCCTGAGTTCCTGTGCGCTTTGGGCTGCAGATGGAAAAGGCCTTTAAAATTGTTCCACCTACCTTTTTTGGCTGCAATTCTTATTAATCAATAATATATGTTTTTCCATTCTATAATACATCGTATGAGTCTGGGCACTATTTAGTGTCACAGGAGTAGCACTATTAATGCATTAGCACAGTCTTCTAGTTGCACACTAATGACTGTGAATCAATAACAACTGGTATTGACTCTGTGACTCAATATCAACTAGTATTGACTCTGTAATAACACAGTATTGAAACATCATTGACACTGTCAATGGCCATCTCGTCTCCTCTCTCCATCCTCCCTTCTTCTCTATATCTCTCACTCTCCTCACACATCATTAATGTTATCGTCAATGACCATTTTCCGGATGTCCCAGAAATAGTCCAGATCAAATGGAGATGTGGAGAGATGATAAGTTTCGTCCGCACCAAACCAGTTGTGCGTTTTCTTCCTGATCTTCTCCTCCTCCTTTTCAAACCGGGCCATAGCCTTGCGACTAAGATGGAACTCGTCTCCTGCATATGCACCCGGTTTTCCCGAATTGGTCGACTCCATCAGTGCTGTTCTCTGCGTAAACGTGCTGACTCCTCGGGGTCCCATGTTGGGCCTGTTTTGGTGTCCGCCTCGCACATACTGTGGAAGATCATCAGGCACCAAATCCGATACGTCATGAAACACGTTCTCGGCCTCCTCATCAAGAGGATCCATGTTGACCCATCGGAGGTTAGCGGCATCGTAGCGCATATTACCTTTTTGAGTCCGAGGCTGCCGGAACTGGTCGCTTGTTATGAGCCCCGGCTGTTTCTGCTTCTTCGGCAGCCCCATTGTATCTTCGAACCGTAACAAATCATGTTCATTCCCTTCCCACGTCTTTGCCGATGCATTAAACCTCATCTTGCGGTTATCCACCATCGGAGCATATGATTGGTCATTGAGAAACTTGACTAGCCCAATGTTGCGGCGTGGCCCGTCCGCCGTGTCCATCACCTTCTTCCGTTTGGGACTGGTTCGTAGCTGCATCTGTTTTTCCGTGATCTCCATGTATTTTTCAAGCAACTGTTTCTTGTGGAGTTCCATGTTGTAGTCGATATCTTCATTGGAAAGCGGTCTGCCTCGGTCGTCACTTTCGTTTTCCTCTTCAATTCCCATTCTTTCGTTCTTCTGGAGCTCCCGTCTTCCGCTTTGGATCCTGTCCTTAGTATGCATCGCACCCTTTTCAGTATGGAACGATGGCATGCGGTCCAACTTCTTGATGAGCTTATTGTTGTGGTTAAAAAAAGGGTGCTCCTTTGGACTCCCCATCCGTGCATTCAAGTCCATGGTGGACTTGCTCTTGGCCGGGTTGAATGTCTTGAGAGACCGGGGAAAAGCAGGCATGCTTGTCTTGTGGTGGAGAGTGGAGGTGGGGGTCCGGAACTGCAGGAGCCTGTCGGCCTTAATGTTGGGTGACGGGTCGCCGAGAAAGCCATCCTCGATGCTCTCGAAATCGTCCTTGGTGTATTCGTAGTTGAAGGTGTGGTCTGCGTCGGCAAAGTCCTTGAGCTTGAGAGTCTGCACGTCGTCCCTGCTCTGGGTCTTGTCTTTGAGTAGATCTTTCTGCTTTAGGGTATTAACTTCGTTTTGGCTCTGGTACCGCGTGTAAAGCTCCTTATCTTCGAGTTCAGCCTCCTTCTGGAGCTGTTGCTTGCGTTGGTTCAAGATATCTCCTGCCCTACCTGCAGACCCAGGCTTGGTACCAGGCTTGGACCCAACCTTTTTCGTCGTCTTGTAGATACCGCTCTCCTCCTTGCCGAAAATATCATCAATCTCCTCGAAATCCTCGTCGTCCATCTCCGTGATGTCCGTATCGGTATCTTCACTATACGAACTGAGAGACCTACGGTTGGAAGGCGACGGCAACGATACTGTGGCCGGCGAAACCCAGTCCTTGAGCCGCGCCTGGTCCTTTTCGGAAAACTCGAAACCCTCGCCAAACGAAACGTCGTCGTTGTGTTTTTCCGTGTAGTCAAGGACCACTCGGGGGGAAAGCGTTGCACGGGCGGAAGTATCTCGGATATGGGGGCTTCTTCCACGGGTAAAGGCGGGTTTCAAGGCATTTTTGGGCTCGGGCTCACTGGAGAGCCGGAGCGTGTTGAAATCGTCCAGAAGGTTGCTGAGGCCGAAAGGAGGGGGGTTTTCCTGGAGAAAGTTGTTGTGGAGGTCGGGGTCGAGGTCCACGTCGCTGAGATCGCGGAGAAAATCCGAGTCCGTGTCGCCCCACTTCTTGAGCTGCTCGCCTTTGGCATCACTGGCTATTCGGGGGAGCATTGGGGGTATCAGCGTGAGGGTTGTAGTGAGGTGCTTATATTGTGGGTTATTATGGTGACATGCCCGCCGCACACCCGTACACCATTCGATCTAGGCATTGGAAAAAGTGACACTGGCACTAAAGATAGTGGAATTAGTGATTGTGGAGGAGTGATATTATTAATGAAAAAATCATAGGCACCATGAAAACATGAAGTAGAAATTATGGCACTAGAAATATTGCGGGGTGATTTATATGGCATTATAATGCTCACTACTACTACTACTAATACTAGTACTAATAATAATACTACTACTACTACTACTACTACCACTACTACTACTACCACTACTACCACTAGTAAACTCGTTATCTCGTATGAAGTTATAGACGTACAACAATACATTATCATCAAACACTAACAATGCTGAAGTCATCAGTATTGAAGAAACACGTCAATGCAATAACGAAAGAATTACTAATTTGGTCAATATATACATATATATATATATACGATGTTCAGTTCCTGGCTATAATTTTGACAGTGCATACAGGTTGGCGACATCAACTTTTATGAACTTCTTTTCCACCGGACTTAGAGAGGCATTAATAGTGAAAAACCACCAATCAAGGTTTAAAATTCTCCTAGTTATCCTTCAACACAAAGGGTAGTCTGCAGGTATTTTCTAGCAAAAACCCATATTTCAGGCTGGAGTTTTCGGCTTATATGTGAAATGGATTTTATAAATATATAATTAAAAATAGAGTTGTTAGCGTAAAGTTTGGTGAGTGTGCGGAAGTGGTAGAAAAGAATAATACAGTGTTTTTTAGAACTATTCAAACCAGCGCGCCAAAATGGTCCAAACCACATGAGGAAACTTAAACAACCCAGCAATTCAAAAAGGTACTGTTTTTAATATTTACTAGAGACTTCACATAAACAGCTTATTTTGAAACTTTGATGCTTAGCAATTTTTAGGTCATAAGCACGAACCTTTTGAATTATTGGTTGTCAATTTTGCTAGTGTGGTTTGAACATTTTGCCACGATGGTTTGAACATTTTGCCACATTGGTTTGAACATTTTGCCACATTGGTTTGAACATTTTGCCACATTGGTTTGAACATTTTGCCACATTGGTTTGAACATCTTGAACAACACTATACAACTACACCGAAATTTCTGATCCATTTACCTTTTTGAATCTTCCGTTTTACTATGCTTAAATGGCTTAGATATATGCAGCAATAGAAAAAAGAATAAGTGCTATTACTTGATATTGCAGTCATTCCTAGTACCACACCAGTACTCTACACTACTCATTGAATCTACGCTACTCATTGAATCTACACTACGCACTGAATCTACACTACTCATTGAATCTACACACACATTGAATCTACACCTATACCCTCCTTAGATCCGTTATGGGCAGGACACTACCCAGAGTTATGAAGCCTCGCCGTCTGATTTCACAACGGCATTCAAAGCAGTCCCAAAGCATTTGACAGGACTGGTTATTCTGGTGCGAGTCTTCCCCCAAGCACCTAACAACGACGGTTGACTAGCACGTGAGTTACCAAATTGTTATATTCATCGATACGTCTTTAAGGAGAGGAATCTGGCGGCGTTTTTAGTGTTTTGAAGAGAACCTGTGGCTTCAGAAGACTATACTAAGTGCCGTATATTATGCTAGAGTATAGATGCTGTTCCATACTACTCTACTGTAATATATCATGCTTGCATGTTTTGTGACGCTTAAAATGGACATTAGGGTTTACAGCGGGGCTTGATACCTCAATAGGTACACCACTACCGAGGGTAGTTCCAATATATTACTGTATGGTATGCTACTTAGAGCCTAATCATAGTTGCCTCTACTCTCAGTCCTCTACTCAAAGAATAATACTGGAGCTAATGGTGACTGTTGGAAACTATAGAAGGCGACTATAAGAAAACAAGAACTCTATTATGGAAACTGAATCAAGAACTCCATTATGGACACTGACTCAAGAACTCTATTATGGTCACTGACTCAAGAACTCTATTATGGTCACTGACTCAAGAACTCTATTATGGACACTGAATACGAAACTCTATTACGGTGACTATGCAAATCGAGGCATCTATTATGACTAAGTCTACATATTCACCAATACTATTGCGTGGATATACGACTATGACTCTCTACTATGATACGAATGACTACAATAAGACTGACTGCATGAATGGTATTGAATCTAAAGAAAGTCATGAAAACCTTTTAGTCATTCTCAAAAGCTTGCGGCATCTGCCACAACCTCTATTTTCGCTGAGGCGCAGGTCTGCCGAGCAGTGTACAAGATAAGCAGAGATGCCGGGAAAAGATGGCAGAAAAAGAAGATACAATGGAGTGGAGTTACGAGTCCCCGAGCTTTTCATCTTTCACCACTTGGATATTGTCAATTACTGCAGTAGCCCGAATCCTCCTACTGGGGACTCATGGGCAATTGAACATAGTAAACCGAGTGCCTGGCGTCAGAAACGAATCAACACCTTTAGGATTATAGTGTACATCAGTGTACAGTACCATCAGTGTACATCAGTATATAGTACTACCAGTGTATTACTACCAGTGTATTACTACCAGTGTACATCAGTATATAGTACTAGTCTATTTTGATGGTGTGTGGTGTATAGTACATTGGTGTTTCTGCCAAAATCAATGACATCTTAGTCTCTCCACTGTGACATTCTCATGGGACCATCCAACGTCAGTGTGATTTTTGGAGACTAGGTCTTTGGATTCCCGGTGGACATTGAACCTTCTACAAACCACCCCATCACTCCAAGCTACACTGGCTTTTTTGGTTGAAATATGCCTTGGCGATTGATCACACTGGCTCATGACGCACACAGAGGTTCATAGACCATTCTTTCTTGAGCATTAGGGCTCTTGGGTTTGGGCCCAGCATACTCATAGTTCTGCACCTAGGAAGGAATGTTGACCGGTGAATATCTACCTGGCACGGAGTAGTAGAGTAGTACAGAGTAGTACAGAGTAGTACAGAGTAGTACAGAGTAGTACAGTACAGAGTAGTACAGTAGTACAGTACAGAGTAGTACAGTAGTACAGTAAAGCGTAGTACAGTAGTACAGTAAAGCGTAGTACAGTAGTACAGTACAGACTAGTACAGTAGTACAGTGCAGAGTAGTACAGTAGTACAGTAGTACAGTACAGACTAGTACAGTAGTACAGTAAAGCGTAGTACAGTAGTACAGTACAGACTAGTACAGTAATACAGTACAGACTAGTACAGTAGTACAGTACAGTACAGAGTAGTACAGTAGTACAGTACAGAGTAGTACAGTAGTACAGTACAGAGTAGTACAGTAGTACAGTAGTACAGTACAGAGTAGTACAGTAAAGCGTAGTACAGTAGTACAGTAAAGCGTAGTACAGTAGTACAGTACAGACTAGTACAGTAGTACAGTAAAGCGTAGTACAGTAGTACAGTAGTACAGTACAGACTAGTACAGTAGTACAGTACAGACTAGTACAGTAGTACAGTACAGACTAGTACAGTAGTACAGTAAAGCGTAGTACAGTAGTACAGTACAGAGTAGTACAGTAGTACAGTACAGACTAGTACAGTAGTACAGTACAGACTAGTACAGTAGTACACTACAGAGTAGTTCTTTTAAATACTATTCACGCTGTTGTCACTGCGAAAACGGCAGGTCCTATCTTCGAGGGAGTGGCATATACTTTTGGACACCCTGGCCTTTGTGCTTTTCATGCACTCCAAGCCATATGGAGGATTCCTGATACGGCCTAACATATGTCCTCAGATTTGAAACCTGTGTTTTTTCCAGGAGCACTCGAAGTTTTCCAAAAAGACCTAAAGCGATACTGAAGTCATGAGACCTTTTTGTTTTCCCTTCCATGTGGTCCTTTAACAGCACTCCGGCTTACAACAACTCACGATACTTTCTCACAATCGGTCGTTTCTCCAGGTAAAAAGTGAGATATCCTATTTGCTCATAACCTGTAATGATTCCACATCAGCTAGAAGTGATGGAAAATCAGGTGGCCCATAGAATGGTTCAAGATCCTGAGGTGCTGCCATACTATAGGATATGAATCTTATTCATCAAGAGACGGAACAAGTATTAGTACAGAGTACTAGTACAGAGTAAGGGGTGCAGAGTACTAGTACAGAGTAAGGAGTAAGGAGTACTGGTACAGAGTACTGGTACAGAGTACTGGTACAGAGTACTGGTACAGAGTACTGGTACAGAGTACTGGTACAGAGTACTGGTACATGAGTTGTTAGCCCATATTCTATAGCTCCAGCTCTATACACTTCGTGATATAGTCTGAGTTATTTGGATCTGAGGAGTAGTGAAGTCGAAAAGTTCATACCAGAAACTATTCCAAAACAGGAACTCTGATGTGCTCAATGTGTGTGTCTTCATGGACAACACTAGGGGAAGAAACCATTGCCATGGCAACAATGCAGGAACCTTCAAAAGACCCAATTACCACCAAAAAATCGGCCCCAAAAAATCGTGGCTCAATAATTGGTTCACTTGGTGCCTCTGGCCAAATGTTCAGTTGCATGCTTCTCTGCTTACTTGCACAAGGCACGTGACGCTCCTTCTCCCAGTCCCACATTTCCATCTCCAGTCCCCATCTCCACCACCACACACGGAAAAATTCCGAAAACGGCAAGAACCACTCTAACGTTCACTTGTCCAATTTTCACCGTTCCATCTTCTTCTCTTTCCTTTTTGGTCGGTTTGTCTTTTGTCTGTTTCTGTCTCGTTCATAAATCTCTCCATGTCCCTTATCTCTCACTTCCTGCATTCAGCCACGGGCGCATTGAAAGCAGCACAAAACTTCTTTCCAGGCACGCTATGCACCTGGCTGCAAAAGTGCAACCATCCATCGTGACTCGTGGCCCCCTCCCCAGCCCAGAGGCCCTTTGTACAGGTACTTTTAATCCATGAATCCCAACGGGTGTTTTGGCCCCAGGCCCCCCTCCGCCGGGCCCCGCGCAGCCGATATCTTGGGTCCGCCCCAGTACCCCAAAGGGTTTGAGAAGCGACAGCGTGACAAGGGTCTAGACTCCACGTTGGCCAACGCCAGCCATGGCTTGGGGAACTCAAATTCCATAAACCTTAGTCTGGCGAGTTTGGGTGATCTCGGCGACTTTCCCAATCCGGCTCTCATTGACTTCGGAGAAGTCCCCTCCCGGCCATCTCCGTATACCCGGCTAGACTTGGAACCGCTGCCTATTCCCAGTACTTTTCTCATGAACAGTCCGTTGCCTTCGGAGCTCTTCAAGACCCCGCCGCCCGACTTTGACCCGCTAGCGCTTCCGCATATTCCTAGTCCCCAAATCCCCAGCCCCGACAATCAGAATTTGTATAAAGTCAGCAAGGAAGCCGACCCCAAAGACTCTGATTTTAAAGAGTCTAATTTTAGACAGTCCAATTTGGACTCCAAGTCGGACCACAAAGATGGAACGACTGATTATAGACCCATTTCTGGACCTTCCGAACCTATTTCTAGACTTTCTGGCCCCAATAGTACCTTTACAGACTGTGTAGAGTCTGTTCCTGCAGACTTGAACCCCAAAGATTCTATTGGTACAGGCACTATTTCTGGAGGGACGCTTCTAGAACTCAATTTCGACTCCAATTCGGCAGACGGCCAGAAGTCGGCCAGAAAGGACCCTCCCAAAGTGGCCCCTCGGTCAAGCACCCTATACCGGATCGGGCCTCCGTTCCTGGGCACCACCACAGTCCGCCCATTTTTTTGCCTGGACACGCACGAGCAGATTGTGCCGGAAATACAAGCCCGCTTCGACCGGGGCTTCGAAATGGGCGATGCGGGCAACTGGATCGGCTACAAACGGAACTACTTTACTTTGGTGCTGGCTTTTCTGTTCCAAGGTTGGGACTTGCGACGTTTTGCGCGTGGCCGCTTCCATTTATCAGCATCTGCTCCAGCAGATCCACTCACAGCCAATGAAACACCCAAAACGGGATCTGGAATACCCAAAACGGGATCTGACCCGGATCCTGTATATGACGCGGTGGCTGGACCACGATCTGAACCATCTAAAACACCGAAAACACCCAGGGCATCTCAACCAGAAACGGTCCCCATTCGGTACTTTGCGTTGAGTATTTCTGTGCTGTGCAATGACCCCGAGGTGGACATCGGGTTGGTGCAACATACGCCCAAAAGAGACAAAGGCCCCAAATTACCCACGCCAATTTACCCCACGGTCCCCGGAGGCATATTGCCCGACCACCACACCGTCCGACTCTCATGCAACAAAAAAAGCGGCAGTAAGGTGCAGATGGTCAGTAAATGGTTTGAAATGGATGGGGCCGCGTATATGCAGGCCCATGGTCTTTCTCCTACCGATACAATTCTTTCAGCCTACCCTCGCATGCCAGCCAAAGTGGCGCGGTTCGAACGCATCCAGTTCACGGCCTCGCTCCGTGTGCGTCCTGCCTCACACTCGCTGCATTTGCCCAAGCACTTTATATTGAGCGTGCGGCTCTTGGCCTATGTTGATTCCAATGCGTCTCTGTTTGTGTCTGAGTCTCTGAAGCTGGAGTCGCTGGGGTCCTTGGAACCGGTGGTTGTGGCCAAGGTGTGTAGTGCCCCGCTTCTTGTCCGGGGCCGATCGCCTTCGAAGTACCCTTCGGAACGTACCTCCGGTTTCCGGCCCTCCAAACCCTCGGGATAGGTGATGTGATTCGTATTACTGATGATGGTCATTTGTACTGGTATTACGGTCTTTTGTTCACTACTGGTATTACTGATACTAGTGATAATGACTTGACCAGCCATTTATGATACTACTGAAACTACTGGAACTACTGTCAATAGTTCACTGGTTGAGTAGCACTAGAATTACAGGTGTTGGTATAACCAGCATTGAACTGATGGTAATGGCTTTAATGGTCATTACTGATGTCGAGACTGATACTAGTATTAATGTCACTAGTATTGGTTTTACTATTATTGGTATTACTGCTATTACTGATATTGGTATTACTGCTATTACTGATATTGGTATTACTAGTCATATCATTGACTGATATTGCTGATTACGCTATGACTGATATGGACACTGGATTGACATTGATGTTACTAGTATTACTGGTACTACTGGTCATTTTGATATTAATATTACTGGCATTGCTGGTACTCATATTACTAATGTCATTGGACACTACTGCTACCATTGGTCATTGAACTACCAGTCATTCTTACTAGTATAGATTTACTGGTATTCTTTAAAGGCTATACTGGTATTAGTGGTTTACTGGTCTGATATTGTGGTCACTGGACTGATAGTGGTATTGGTATAACTCCATGATTGGTACAACTCCATGATTGGTACAACTCCATGATTGGTACAACTCCATGATTGGGTTTACAGGGTTTACTGGTTCACTGGTTCACCATGATGACTTCACCAGTTTAGTACTTGTCATCGGAGGATTGGTATTAATAGCCACTTCTGGTATATTTGTGCTGGCCATTATTGCTGGTATTGTACAAGTGCTTGGATTGGTACTATGTTTACCAGCACTGTCTACTAGACACGCGATTAGTGGATAAGCTCTGGTGGAAACTGCTGCAGACAATGAAGTGTGAGCTCTTCATATTTGGGCCTGGCCCTTTTAGACCCTATTACTGATACTGGGAACTCTGGTACAGTAATAGAATAGACTGTTATTTATTTCTCTTTCTATGTAGGAGTTCTCTACATATACTAGTCGTAGTGCTATAGTCCATGCTAATCGTAGTCTATACTCCGTACTTTCCTTACAATGCAGACGGCTATGTCCCAGAAGAGCACTTACCCTATATTTGGAGTGAGAAGTGGAAGAGCTGATGTAGAAACAATTAGTATATTAAGAAGGTCTGTCTATACCAACTCTTCCGTGTACTTCCTTGCAACAATCTAGAAGTCACATTCCGTACTTACGGATCTGGCTCCGTGCCTATCTTTACCTACCACGTACCATTATATACTCTACTAATGCTTGATTGCTGGAACCACTATAGGCATGGCATACACATGGATACATTCAAGCCTCCTCCGTCTGATCCTAGCAATGGCCATTCGAGGCCGTCTCAACAAGAAACCCCGATTGGGTGTTAGTTCCATACCCTCTGATCCAGTGAAATCTAGTCCATTCCGGTTCTAGTCCGGTTAGTCCATTTCTGGATTTAGATGTTCACTCTAATTTCTATTCATGCTTCACTTAGCCCTAGTGATGGTCCTGGTATAGTCCTAGTGATTCTTCACTGTAGGAAATAGACTATACAAGGAGATGTATTGATTGGAATAATGGACATCCTCTAGTGCTCAATGTAGTGTCATAGTATTATGAGTGCCGTGTTTGAAGAGTGTCTGGCGTAGTGTTTGTTTGAAGAGTGTCTGGAATAGTGTCTGTTTGAAGAGTGTCACTTTATAGTGTCACTTTATAGCATTCTGTATTGAGTACTCAGTATGAGTGTAGCGTGGTTCCAATTGAATGGTCATGAAAACAAAGGATTGACCAGATGAAGAAATGGGCAATATCACTATTTATATAGTACAGAACGTCGGGTGTGGCTGTAAAAATGGGAGTGGAAGAATGTAGTTGTTTGTGGAGACACTCCAGGGAAAAGGGCCTTTAAATAGGAACTTACGGTGCGCGCATTAGCAACTTAGTTTAGCCTCACTTGCGTCGATAGCTGCAAACCAGCAGACACCAGAACACCAAAGAAGTATGTAGTTTGGGAGGTTCTAGTTTGGGAGGTTTGGATTAGTTTGGGAGTTTCAGAATTGTTTCAGAAATTTTGAAGGTGCTTCAGAAAATTCTTGAAGGACAACCAATTGGAGCACTTGGAGGAGAAGAGAATCAAGAAGATGGTCAAGAAACACTTCGAGTTCGCCTATCCAATTGGTGGTCACCAAGGACGTCGAGGAGTTCATGGAA
The DNA here is from genome assembly GCA_002374385.1 of Metschnikowia borealis. Taxonomy (NCBI): domain Eukaryota; kingdom Fungi; phylum Ascomycota; class Pichiomycetes; order Serinales; family Metschnikowiaceae; genus Metschnikowia; species Metschnikowia borealis. Next base: position 2,858 of record NKZC01000200.1, on the reverse strand, counting down.
GAGGAGGGCGACGACAAGAAGCCTGAGTTGGAGGAGGTTGACGACGACGAGGGTGACAAGAAGGAAAATACTAAGATCGCCGAAACCCACCGAAACCGTCAAACCAACCGAGGAATTGAACAAGGCTAAGCCTTTGTGGACAAGAGCCCTATCTGACGTGACCCAAGAACAATACAATGCTTTCTACACGTCCATATCTAACGACTGGGAGGACTCATTGGCCGTCAAAACTTCTCCGTCGAGGAACAATTTCAAGGCTATCTTCGTCTCAAAGAGAGGTCCTTTCGATGCTTTCGAGTCTAAGAAGAACAACATCAAGTTGTAGGCCGTCGGGCTTTCATCCCCGACGAGGCCGAGGAGTTGATCCTAGAGTGGTGCTCGCTCACCAAGGGTGTTGTGGACTCTGAGGACTTGCAAGCTGATGTCCAACCATTGCCTGTTGCATACTTTCTCTGGTGATGATGAGGTTGCCCTAGGTGATGGCCTGGAAGTACCAGAAGAACCAGAAGACTCCACCACTGACCAAGAGTGTGAAGTGTTCATGGTGGGTTTCAAGTACATGCCAATAATTTGAATTGCCTGAAGAACTTGGACTCATAGGTTTTCTGACCGTTATCTAATTATCCTTGTTTCAAATGGATTCTATATGCCAAGCAACACTTGGAAAACTTGGGTAGACACGGTCACAGCTGCTACTGCTACTACTACTACTACTACTACTACTACTACTACTACTACTACTACTACTACTACTACTACTGCTGCTACTACTACTACTGCTGCTACTACTACTACTACTACTACTACTACTACTACTACTGCTACTGTGCACGGAACTAGGTGACTGGAATGATTGTTAAGCTGGAGATCAGTGTATAGTCTGTAGTTGTTGGTTCCTAGTGTAGTAGTACTGTGGAGATAGTAGAGTAGAGTCTAGTACAGTATATTGAGTTGGGCTTTCCTCTAACACCTGAGTGCACCTGGAGTGAGCAGTCGTTGTACCAGCCCCAGGGTGTATATTTAGTTATAGTTCTACTTATAGTTCTACTTCCACTCCTACTTATAGTTCTACTTATAGTTCTACTTATAGTTCTACTTATAGTTCTACTTATACTCCTACTTATAGTTCTACTTCCACTCCTACTTATACTCCTACTTATACTCCTACTTATACTCCTACTTATACTCCTAACTATATTCCTAGTTATATTTCCAGATCTATTTCAGCCACCTGTTTGATCTATTTCCTCAACTTCCAGTTGCCAGTCTTTTGTTTCCCGTATTTCCTCCTACGCTTCTCAACATCATGTGATTTTGGTCTGCATAAGCTAGAACAATCTCGCTATTTTAAAATGGATACTAAGAGCTATCATCTCTTGACCTCCCGAGAGTTATGGGTAGCTCCAATTCCTCTTTTTACGGAATCATCAACGAATAAATACACCGTAGTACCGTGAAGCACAGCAAAATATAACATGGATACTCTACTCTGTCTACTGTTTTTACCCAATAGAAAAAGCCACATTCTTATCCAGTACACTACTGAATATACTGCCTATACTGAATAACTCAGATTACTTTCGGTAGAAAATTGGATTGTATTTGGAACTTTGCCAGACTTGTAGTCTAAGGTAGTGCGCGACCCAAAACCATCAAATGCCAGTATTGTTCCACTCCACCCCGATTTTCCTCGATACAAATATACGTGGTACTCCAGAGCCTAATCTCACTACTAAAGGCTTTTTACGCTGTGATTTCCAGAAAATGGATTTTATATAGCCATTCGTTTGGTTCCAGACCTGAAGTCTCAAGTTGCATTATTCGCAGTTAATCACATTTTTTTAATACTCAGGTCAAAAGACAAACGGAACATATAAATTAGAAATTCATACTTTACAGATATAGGTAAGTATTTATGGTATGGTTGGTAGTATATGGTATGGTTGGTAGTATATGGTATGGTTGGTAGTATATGGTATGGTTGGTAGTATATGGTATGGTTGGTAGTATATGGTATGGTTGGTAGTATATGGTATGGTTGGTAGTATATGGTATGGTTGGTAGTATATGGTATGGTTGGTAGTATATGGTATGGTTGGTAGTATATGGTATGGTTGGTAGTATATGGTATGGTTGGTAGTATATGGTATGGTTGGTAGTATATGGTATGGTTGGTAGTATATGGTATGGTTGGTAGTATATGGTATGGTTGGTAGTATATGGTATGGTTGGTAGTATATGGTATGGTTGGTAGTATATGGTATGGTTGGTAGTATATGGTATGGTTGGTAGTATATGGTATGGTTGGTAGTATATGGTATGGTTGGTAGTATATGGTATGGTTGGTAGTATATGGTATGGTTGGTAGTATATGGTATGGTTGGTAGTATATGGTATGGTTGGTAGTATATGGTATGGTTGGTAGTATATGGTATGGTTGGTAGTATATGGTATGGTTGGTAGTATATGGTATGGTTGGTAGTATATGGTATGGTTGGTAGTATATGGTATGGTTGGTAGTATATGGTGTAGCCTATTTATGCGCATGTCCTGCTACTATTAAATACTATTAAGTACTATTAATTACTATTAATTACTATTAATTACTATTATTACTATTAATTACTATTAATTACTATTAATTACTATTATTACTATTAAGTACTATTAAGTACATCCCAGGTCGATTTGCAACCGTTCGCAGTCAAACACGAGCACTTCAGTCACCATCAGAGACCAAATGAGTGACCTGTTTGAAAAAGATGAGAGTTGAAGCACAAATTTCGGTCATGTTAATGTCTTGGCTTATCTTGCTCACCTTGCTGATGTTTGTTTTATAGTGCACCAGAAGATACCAC
>NKZC01000347.1:0-15133 GCA_002374385.1 Metschnikowia borealis | reverse complement strand
CTTTAACAATACTCTTCATTGTTTCATCTGTATGCAGTCACATGAACATGCAGTACACCCAGGTGTACTGATTCCTCAAGTTCAACAGGTACTTCTAGATCTTGTGTTGAAAAAACTGTCGAGCGTTATTCTTTACACTCGTGTATACAGGAAAGCCAGTGCATCCGTTGTCTCTTCCCTATGATAACTAAAGTACGGTTTACGTGATTGACCTCTTTATCATTGCCGTCACAAGAGCAAATTACGCCATCCTTATGTATATATATACAGGAACTCGGTTGCTATGTCAGCCAACATGCAGGGTTCTCCCACTCCCATCGTGGGCTGTCGTAGACACCTTCCCGATCAGTATTAGAAAAGTGCTCATCTGCACATGCAGCAAGTATTAATTCAACCCCTGCTTGGCCCACTATACGACCATGAACTTGCCTCATTTAATCATGTGCCCACGACACGTGATCCAAACAAGTACAGATCTCCTGCAACCTCAACAAAAATAGCTCTTGTTGTTTCTCTGAGACCGCAGCCACTCACGTGACCAAAGTCATGTGAAGGCTCTCCCCAATACAAAAGGACGAGCTCCCGCTATTTTCTACCACCACCAAAAATATCTATCACCCAAGAGATATACCAAGATGTTTCCGGACACCAATCCCACCAATATCAATTAGACTAGCGGTACTGATGTTTACCAATGACTTGGATTGACTGCTTCGTTCTACTTATGTTATATATCAATATACAGGGATATGAAAGTTGTACCTTACAAAACCAAAGTCTTATATGACGAGGCCACAGCACCTCTTATACCTTTACGCTCGTCTAAGGTCGGCTCAACCTTATTGTTCAAAGTCTGCACAACCCTATTGATCAAAGTCTGCACAACCCCATTGCTCAAAGTCTGCACAACCCTATTGCTCAAAGTCTGCACAACCCTATTGCTCAAAGTCTGCACAACCCTATTGCTCAAAGTCTGCACAATCCCATTGCTCAAAGTCTGCACAATCCCATTGCTCAAAGTCTGCACAACCCTATTGTCTAGCAAGGGCCTGCATCCAACTTGTCCACCAAGTACCTCTTCTCCGTACATGCTAGGTACTCGATGACATCTTCACATATTGAAGTCTTTTATATGGAGGTGGGGCGTTCACATGACTGAAGTCACGCGACTGGAACAACTTCATGCGATTGAATACAGAGTGAAATTACGGTGAATGTCAGTGAAATGATATGACAGGAATTCCAGATTAATGCTAAAATAGCACTATAACATGCTTTGCATGTGTGCTGTGATTGGCTTCAGTGAACTGTGAGTGGCTTCAGTGAACTGTGAGTGGCAACTGTGAGTGGCTTCAGTGTACTGTGAGTGGTTGCAGGGCACTGTGAGGTGAAGAAGAAGTATGGTGAAGTTGGAGGTCCGTTCCAGTTTACCCGTACACCTCGTCACTATAGTTTCTGAAGTGAACTTGCATAGAAGTTATTGTTTCATGGATTAGTGAGGTCTTTGCTATGGTGGTTCTTTTCGGTGTCCAGAGGATTGATGAAGCAGTCCTGGACTACTTTGGAGTCCGTAGCGAAAGTGGAATCTGCACCCTTAGATACTGGACCAGAAAACGACAAGCTAGCCATCGATCTATACCTATCACAAGCTTCCTTGTCATGAATGAGATTCACAGACGGCCAGACAACAGCCCATGGCACAACCCGCAGGAACCCAGGGATTCGGAGATACCTCCCAGGGATCCGGAGAAACCTACAGACTGATCCCGACTACCCACGTAGTGACGACTCGCTGATAAATACGGGAAATGCCCGGGGACATTTGACAGACCAGTCTTTTCACCTATTTTGGCTTAAATACAAGTTCCAGGTTTGACTCCAGAAGTTGGCTGCAAACCTGACCCCATTCAAGCGAACAAAACCCCCAGACGAGCCCCAAATTTCCTAAGTTGATCGCAGCTGTTTCCCAACACGAATGTTCGACTGCACTACTGAACAGCACCGCATTCTAAGACTAATAGTTCTTTATGAAAAAGATATTTGGCCGAAAAGACAACGATTTAGAATGGCTGAAAAGGGATGCTCTTAAAAAGACTCTAATTATGATTTTAAATATGACCTTTGGATTTTACTCTCAAATTTGTCTACTTTGCTGGACTACATTCACTACTATATTCACTGCTATGTTTACTGCTACATTCACTACTATATTCACTGCTATCTTTACTGCTACATCCACTACTATATGCACTCCTATACTCAAAAGAGAAGCAGTCCAGGTCCCGAGTGAACATCAGTACCTCTACACTATTAATATCAATGGGTCTGGAGTCGGGAGACATCTTGGTATATCCCTCGGTTGATATATATTTTTGGTGGTATAAAATAGCGGGAGCTTGTCCTTTTATATTGGGGTGAGCCTTCACACGACCACAGTCACGTGATCGCCGACTCAGGGAAACATGGAGCCGCGGCTTCTATTTCTCAACATATTACTACTATATTCACTACTATATTTACTACTACATTCACTACTATATTTACTACTACATTCACTACTATATTTACTTCTACATTCACTACTACATTCACTACTACATTCACTACTACATTCACTACCATAAAGTGCTTTTCAAAACTATTCAAACCACCACTAGCAAAATTAAACAACCAATATTTCAAAAGTTTCGTGCCCCTTCCACTTCAGCTCCGTCCGTTTAGACCCTTGGTTGGTACTGCAAGACTCCCAATGTAGTACATATGAGGCCATCCTCCAGATTTAACATTTCAGAATATTAAATTCTGATGAAAGTTGGTGTTAAACATTACGCCACTTTGTTTGAAAAACTGTGCGAAGGAGTACAGTGTTTTTCAAAACGATTCAAAGCAGCACACCAAAATGTTACAAACCACATTAGGAAACTTAAACAAATCAATAATTCAAAAGTCACAGCTTTTAATATTCAATAGAGACTTCACATAAACAGTTTATTTTGAATTTTTGAAACTTAGCAGTTTTTAATTCATAAGTACGAAACGTTTTAAATTATTGGTTGTTTAATTTTAAAGTGTTGCTTGAAACATTTTGCCGCGCTGATTTGAATAGTTTTGAAAACACTGTATTCACTATTATATCACTACTATATCACTACTATATCACTACTATATCACTACTATATCACTACTATATCACTACTATATCACTACTATATCACTACTATATTAACTACTATATCACTACTATATTAACCACTATATCACTACTATATCACTACTAGATCACTACTATACTCACAGTACTATCTGGAAACAGTGGCAGGAACGACTCAGTTTACTTGATATCCTCAAAGAATACTTGAAAGTTTTTACAAGGGAGATTTCTATGACCATTGATTTTGACTTGAATTTCGACTCAGAAATTTTACTCTTGAATTTGGCTGTAAGAATATAAAGGTATTTATGATATATCATGAAAAGTATTAATAGTTTCACAAATTGTGTGTACTTGAAAATTAATAGGTTTACAGATTATGTGTATTTAAGAGTATTAATAGTTTTATGTGTACTTGAAAATTAATAGGTTTACAAATTGTGTGGATTTAAGAGTATTAATAGTTTTCTGTTAGTTTCTTGATACGTCTAGTACTGGGGTTATGTTCATTGATGGACTCCCTATAAGTAGGAATCCGAGTACTTATATAGCTAACCTGTGAATACCAAAGAAGTGGAGCAGGGCAGTTAAATGCCGTTTCAAGAGGTAAGGTGAATGGAGGAGTCCAATTCAGGGAGTATGGTGTCTTGGACGAGTTGGCATTTGTAGGCTCGAACAATACCTCTTTGGGTAGTGTGTTTACCCATGGTGGGTCTAACACTCGACTACATAATTTACTACATAATGTACTCTATACTACATAATCTACTCTACTACTGTATGCTGTATACTACTCTACTCTACTACTGTATACTGTATACTCCACTACTCTATACTCTACTACTATAATCTACTACTCTACTACTACTAGTATAATCTACGCTACTACTGTATACTGTATACTACTCTACTACATAATCTACTCTATACTCTATACTCTATACTAGTATAATTTAATACTATACTTCATACTACTCTACTCTCTACTGTACTACTGTACTACTGTAATACTGTAATACTGTACTACTGTACTACTGTACTACTGTACTACAGAATCTACTCTATACTCTATACTGTATACTACTCTACTGTACTCTCTACTGTACTCTCTACTCTACTCTCTACTCTACTCTCTTTATAACTGTATAGTCTACTCTCTACTCTACTCTACACCTATGCCTAATTTGGTCTGTATAATGGTACATCTCCACTGTTCGTTGGTATCCGTAGAAGGCGGAGCTGCTTTTGACTTTGGGAATGGAAGCCTAATGGCTGAGCCCTGCCGACAATGGATCTAACAGTCTACACTACTATAAGGTTTGTACTGCTATAAAATCTTACTACTGAATATTCACACTTCACAGTCTACTCTATAGTCTATAGGCTATATTCTATATTGGTTTAAGCTATATTGGTCTAGTCTATATTGTTCTAGTCTATATTTTTCTAGTCTATATTGTTCTAGTCTATAGTCTATTCTAGTCTATAGTCTAGTACTGGGGTTATGTTCATTGATAGACTCCCAATAAGTGGGAATCCGAGTATTTATATAGCTAACCTGTGAATACCAGAGAAGTGGAGCAGGGCAGTTAAATGCCATTTCAAGAGGTAAGGTGAATGGAGGAGTCCAAGTCACGGAGTATGGTGCCTTGAATGAGTCATTTCCATTCGTAGGCTTCGAGGATACATCTTGGGTAGTGTGTTTACCCATGGTAGGTTTAATATTTTCAGAAATTATGTGTTTTAAAAATTAAGAGTTTTACAAATGTGTTTTGAAAATTAATATTTTCAAAAATTATGTGTTTTAAAAATCAAGAGTTTTACAAATGTGTTTTGAAAATTTATATTTTCAGAAATTATGTGTTTTAAAATTTAATAGGTTTACAAATGTGTTTTGAAAATTAATATTTTCAGAAATTATGTGTTTTAAAAATTAATATTTTCAGAAATTATGTGTTTTAAAAATTAATAGTTTTACATATGTGTTTTAAAAATTAATAGCTTAAAATTATGTGTATATGGCAACAATTTCGCCTGGTGCTCGGCAATGCACCACGGTCAGAAATGCGGTTTGAAGCACTGCGCCGGTTCTTATTTTCGCAGCCACTCTGCATTGAGGCAGACGCTCCAGTACCTGTTCCAATATACACCTCCAATATGCAACCTCCACGTCCGATGGCAACTCACTGCCCTATCATTTTTTTACATTTTGGCAATTTGCAACAATTTGCTACACCCTTAATTCTGTCCTTTTTTGTTTCTTTTGTTTCTGTCGTTTCTACCTGTTGAGATAAGGTTCTTAAGACTATATCATCATAAGTGTTAGATCCACCAGGTATTGTCCTACCTATGGAGGTATTTTAAGCCCTCACTGTCTAATCCTAACAATGGCCATACCAAGACGCTAAGACCCAACATCGCACGATGTTGGGACGGCGTTCAGTGCTATTGTTCTCGTGCTAACTCGCACGCTCTTTTTCTCTAAAAGTATTTAAGTACCTCAGATTCCTCCCTCGGAGGAATCATCGGCGAATGAACATAGTAAACAGAGTACCTGACGAAACCGGAATCTAACAATAAGCAGGAAGCTGGATAGTCAACAGTTGCTTCAAGTAAGATGAAGTCACTCTTTCTACAATAAATGTAGTTCCCATAGTACTAGTCATGGTATTGAGTCTATTCTTTTTGGGGATTGATACGGCTGTTTTATGACTTTCGAAATCAAAGCTTACGCTCCAAGTTATAGTTTCTACCAGCTTGTTCCTTAGTTCGTTCGTTCGTTCGTTCGTTCCTTAGTTCGTTCGTTCCTTAGTTCGTTCGTTCCTTAGTTCGTTCGTTCCTTAGGTCGTTCGTTCCTCAGTTTGTTCGTTCCTCAGTTCCTCCGTTCGTTCGTTCGTTCGTTCGTTCCCTTTTTTCGTTTCTAAAGCGCTCCACCCTTCCGGTTTAGCCCCATATATCCGTGGTTGTGTACGACCTCCTGGTACATTCTTTAGAGTTTATAGATTTTATAGATTCTTTGAGATTATAGATTTTATAGATTCTTTGAGATTATAGATTTTATAGATTCTTTGAGATTATAGATTTTATAGATTCTTAAAGTTTCAGCACGTCTGATAGGTCATTGCATCACACCGTAAATCTGCAGCAGTACGGAACTGAGACTCAAAGGAGTAAGTATAGGCTCTGAGAATCTCTGTGCCAATAATAAAAGGTCTGAGTCTGGATACCATATACAAAACGATTTTGTTTATAACATTTGTTATTTTCTCTAAACCACACTGGCATTTGAATAGAACAAGTCTACTTGAATTTGTTTGGAAACGTCAACTTCTGATACAAAGTATCATTGAAGATTTTTGGAAACGTCAACTTCGGATACAAAGTATCATTGAATGAGTTTCTGGACATATAGCAGATAGTTAAAGAATCGGGTAAATGGGTTTGGTGACCATACAATTGTGGTTACTTCTTGGTTAATAGTGGATAAAACGTGATGACTCTATTAAAGTTAATATGGGGTGAACTTATAAGAGGTAAGGACCAGTTAGCAGCTACAAGCCTCAAAAGTACATTTTTTTGGAAAAAAATTCCTGCACCACAATTAATTTTGACTTAGTCGATTTCTGCCTCTGAGGATTCCAAGCAAAGAGAGTATTAGTTATCAACCGTATCAACGTACTCACAAGGAGAACCCCGGAGGTGGTATGGTATGGTATGGTATATAGTGCTAGGTTACCATAGTGTTAGGATACCATAGACAGGATCCTGCCTATAGATATATCATGAACCGACTCTGTCCAAACGTAAAAAAGGCCATTGAAAACGCCGTGTCACTCTAGAACAATTCTACGATTGTTAGAATGCCTTGTTCTCTCAAAGTGTTATAGCCATTGGGTTCCTCTCTGACCAACCATCAACGAACAAAGTATCAAAGAATATAATATGGTATATATGTATATGGTATATATGTATATGGTATATATGTATATGGTATATATGTATATGGTTTATATGTATATGGTATATATGTATATGGTATATATGTATATGGTATATATGTATATGGTATATATGTATATGGTATATATGTATATGGTATATATGTATATATATGTATATGGTATACCAAAGTGATGTTAGTAACTAAAATGAGATGTAATTCTGTTTGATCCGACTGGTTCTGAAGTCCTCAGGGATATATGATCTTTTCTGTCTATTCTGATCTGTGTTACGCTGTCTCCCGTTGTTCTTTCTAAGTACCCTAGTCAGATGGTTCAAGAATAAAAGTGGGTCGACTTTGAAATATCGTGAGGTGCTGAAATTGGTTTAGTGCCTGCTTTGCTTGACAATCGGCCGTACCAAAATTGGTACAGACTTGGGGAATCGGACTCTAATTGGAAGATAGTATTACGATGCTTAAAAGGCCGTTGGGGCAAGGTGAGGTTTGTCCAAAGATCTGGATTTCAAAGTGACGAGTTTTGCTCAGGAGCGGGACTATGCTTCTTTAGACTATTGTGCTTCATAATTAAGGTTTAAGACCATGTGTTTCTCTTGTATATTGACGTGAGAGGATTCACATAGTCAAGAGTGAATGAAGTTGGAGTCAAGTTTGAGGAGCGTTTGGTGACCTTCTGAACTTGTTGACCGTTGAATTTCTGGACCTTCTGAACGTCTTGCACAAATTCATTATGTCTATTCAAAAGAATTTATTTGCTCAAAGCGTACAGCAATTGATGGTTTTAGCAAGTCAGAATCTCCACAGAGAAGCTGTAGATCTATGCATTGGGTGATTTGGAGGCTTGTGTACTGAGCCCGTATCTTCCACAGCTGGGATGGACTGTCATGTTTGGAAAAACATTAAAGGCGAAGATGGACTCGGTCCATTTAATGCTAAATGCCACGGGAATCTAACACTAGTGCATTTCTATGGTCCGGATTTGTATGGAGGGTATGGGCCTGAATGGTCTCGATTTGTATGGAATTGAGGAGGGTATGGAGGGTATGGAACTAAATGGTCTCGATTTGTATGGAATTGAGGAGGGCATGGACGGTATGGTGTATTTATGTGGTATGGTGTATTTATGTGGTATGGTGTAATCTATAGCATGGCCCATTGTTATTGTATGGTGCATTCCATGAATACTCGGGAAAAGCCTTGCGTCCTTCTGCTCCCCTGTTTTTCTTGGTCACTCCAGGGTACCATGGGATTATGTGTCAGCTCAATCTGAGAAAGATGTTTTCAGGGTTCCTAATATAATATAGATAAAGATAAAAATAGCGACTGTCATGATTACTAAGCTCAATAACTACAGGAACCAGTTTGTGTTTTGGTAGATGACAATATACTACAGGGTTACACCTTTCCACAGCTTTGTTTTACCTGAGTCTTCTTGGGCCAAGCCTCATGATGTCTTTGATACCAAATCCATTCTTTCCAACTCCTCGACTAGACCCATCCCACTCTTCCCAATTCTAACAAACATTGTAATTAACAGTTATAATGCCTGCTCAAACAGCACTGGAGTACCAACCGTGATTTTTGTTTGGGTTAATTTATGATATGTCAAAGACTTACTGCTAAAGAAATAGACTTCTCTGAAAGGCCCATAAATTACCTCACTATTCTGGCTTCAGAAACGGCTAAGCCATTTCCTGATCCACACCTAACCTCTTCAAATCTGACCAAGTGGTGCCATCGAAAAGGTGCACAGAGATCTTTAATGTTCAATACGAACGCTGGCAGTGATCCTGACACTGATCTTCAAGCTGACACTGGTCTTCAAGCTGACACTGGTCTTCAAGCTGACACTGGTCTTCAAACTGACACTGGTCTTCAAACTGACACTGATCTTCAAACTGACACTGACAACGACCCCAATATATGTACCAAAAGTGGTGGTACGGTTGTAATAATCGGTCGTAACAGCCAAGAAAACAAAACGACTATGCAAGATTTGGACCGTGGCACACTTTACACACGTGGGTCAGGTGGGGATTAAATATGTCAACTGGTGTGTGGCCGAGCTGGACAAGTGCTTCGAGCATTGGGGACACTGGCACTTCTTCTGAGTTCTTCTGGATTTCTTGCGGCTAGGCAATTCGGGATGTGCAGAATAGCTGGATGTGAGCCAACGTCCTTTTTCGTGGCTCCAAAACGGCTCTTCACTTGGCGTCCGCTCGAAAATACGTTAATTGATGGCTTTACACTCAACTGTAGGCCCAGGAACTGAAGTATCGGGAACAGAACCGGACCAGGGATGGGGGTTGTTTCTGGATTGGAAGTACTAAATGCAGAGGAATTGTCGAAAGTCTGCTCCAGCCTTGGGTTGAGGTTGGAGTAGGGCTTGGGTTTGTTTCTCAGAATATCTCATATCAATAGTGCTACATATCCAGCACTGTAGTGACCTTGTTGTGTATAGTTTAGGTTTGTAGCAGTGATGTAGTATATAGTGGTATTGTTTTGGCCCTAGAAAAGTACACCAGCAAGGTCACTTCCAAAAGGGCTGGTACTTAAGAAGGGTAGTGTAGTGTAGTAGTGTAGTGTAGTGTAGTAGTGTAGTGTAGTGTAGTGTAGTAGTGTAGTGTAGTGTAGTGTAGTAGTGTAGTGTAGTGTAGTGTAGTAGTGTAGTGTAGTGTAGTAGTGTAGGAGTACCAGTAGAACACCTGGTGTGTGTCTAATATGGTATGGCGTAATGGATATCACTGGATACACTGGGGACACGGAGACAGTGTTTAAATAGACTAGTAGGTGTTAGTAGCTGAGTGCAGTACCCGAGATAATTGTCGTACAGTTTTCCAATGCCTCAGCTAGTGTGTCAAGGCCTCGGGTAGTGTGTCAAGGCCTCGGGTAATGTTCCAAGGCCTCGGCTAGTGTGTCAAGGCCTCGGGTAGTGGTGACTAAAAGAATAAAGTGAATTGTTTTTTAATCAGACACTGAGCTTAGAGCCCAAAACCCCCGATAAATATCGTAAAAAACAATTGTGCATATTGAATGGTCACATGGAAGATCCCGTAAAAGCAGGCATCAACTGGAAACACCACAATGAAGGAACCCACCGGAAGCTCTACCATATCGATGTGTATAACCCCTAAATAGAGCCCACAACCCCTAAACAGGCCTCCAGAAGTTATCCCTGGCAGTCTCCTTGGGAAGCCCACACGTCGCCGTTCCTAGTATGGCTGGTATGGGTATTTTAAAAGGAGACCTCTCACCAGCTGTTAGTGCATCTCAAACAAAAGATGGAAGTGAAGTGAAGTGAAGTGAAGTGAAGTGAAGTGAAGTGAAGTGAAGTGAAGTGAAGTGAAGTGAAGTGAAGTGAAGTGAAGTGAATATCAATCACTTATATCTTGACGAATCAAAATGGGAGTCTCCCTTCACAACCCACTTCAAACTGGTCAGTTCGAGAGCAGCACCAACTTGTGTCTCATTATATGTTTCAAGCTACCCATTACTAGTATGTATGCAGATAGTAGAGGTAGGTTGCATGCAGAAGTCACCAAGGTTTCCGAACTGGGGCCGTGACATATGCACAGTAATTGACTCCATAACTTGATTGGAGACGGCCCCTAGAAACACCTTAGTACTGTTGATCTTTGGAAACAACACAGGGCAAATTCTTGGTTTGATATCCTTAAAAGCAGGCATTGCTCCCGAGTCAAAAAACCAATCGTGAAGCATTTCCAGAACCAAGGCCCGGTTTTAGGCCTCGTTGTGAAATTGTCCATTGAGATTCTGGGCTTTTGAGCTTCAACGTATGGAGAAACAGACCAACCGATCTAGTGTGATTCCTGAGGTTTCAAGAAGTGAAGAGTGGAGTGTTTGAGGTCAAGGATAGAACGTCACCACCGGGCCTGCCTGGTCATTTGCGTCAAGAAATGAGTATGGAAATGAGTATGGAAATGAGTATGGAAATGAGTATGGAAATGAGTATAGAGGATGGAGTCGGTACAGTTGAGAGAGGAAAGAAGAGTATGAGATTTATTTAGATTGGAGGGAGTAGAATGAGAAATGAAGGTTCTGCGTAACCAGATTCTCCTAATACAGCAATCATATGAACCATAAATTACATAATGTGGAGTCACGGAGTGTATAAGTCTAGAAAGATCTCCAAGAGTATTTTTGGTCGTGAGTTGAAAAGTGAATGTATTTCGGGTGGATCTGGGAAAAATGGTCTGAAAGGGTCTGAAAGGGTCTGAAAGGGTCTGACATTACTGGACCTTCGCACGCACCAATCGAGCCAACCCTAGAGACCATTGTAGAACCATTATTAATGCATGACTTCTAATAGGCCAATACTTTAGCTTTCAAATAAACTCTTTATGAAACGGTATTCACACGTGGTTTGTAAAACAGGTATGGTAGATATGGTGTGCAGGTGGTGTAGAGGTCTAGTCTGGAAGTATGGTCTAGGTATTGGCATATACAATTCCTTGCCACAGTGGGATGAGCAAAAAATAAATTAAGTTCCAGTAATGTTTTGAATGAGGGTACTCAATAACTTCTCTTGATATTTAAATTTATAGCATGGGTGGATCTGACTGGGAACCTAGAGTACATGGATGCGCATGCAGGACCGTCAAATAAATGAGCAGTGATTGGACTATTCATTTCGCCACTACATGTCGTGGTTTATGTTCCAATTTGTGTGCTTTGAGTAAATATAGTTCCATATCACATGATAAATTTAGAAGTATAAGCAAGCGTGTGGAGGGGCCGAATTGTGAGATCTGGAGGTCAGACCTGCATGAAGCACCCCATTGTTCCAATAATTATAATTGTTTCTCCCTACCGACATGTTTCTTGTCTTGCCATTGTTCCAAGTGTATACAGGAGATGCATATACGGAGTGTATTTAACCGAGATCCTTGCTGGTCTTAGACGGCCTTAATTCTTCAGGGCTCCTCATTATTCTCCCACATGCAAAGCACTTCTTACGCAGACCCTACTATATGGACAGATGGGGCAACCAGCACTTTTTTAGTATGTATGAGATTCTGCATTTTAATTAAAGTTTGGTATAACTACACTACGACTCCATAATGCCTTTTTGACTGGTACTGGAGATTTCTTATCAACACATTATATTTGCTAGTTTGTGTGTTGAAACAGCAGTATCTGTTCTTGAGCTCTATAAATTAGCTAGTCGGAAAAGCAGCTGGACATGGTTGATATTGGCTCATGAGGGTTTCAAGTGTCATTTAAAATAGAGTCGTAAGAAACGGGAGCTTGGGCTTCAGTATACATGATTATACGTTACACTAGAGAAGTGTTAGTTTTTGGTAGCACTTCTGCGCCCTACTTGTTACTATATTCGTTGACTCTTCAGAGGGAGGGAAACGGGCTAATACTTTTCTGCGTGGTCAGTCGATAGTGGGTAGCTGCTGGCCTTAATACTCACGTTTATAGCCTTTAGCGTAGGTGGCTAACTACAAAATTAGGTGGCTAACAACTGGTAGCAAATGGTGGGTTCAAAACAGGAAGGGCGTAGAAAACCCAAATGGTTCGAACAAACAGAGTGTAGTGGTAGTCAGAAGTCCCCAGAAGTATATAATCTACATTTGGTTTAGATAGTATCACAACGCCCTATGGTTCTCCAAAAACTAGTACGGACTGAGCTTGCATTATATCTACAAGTGATATTCAAGCCACTAGCTACGATCCAGCAGTGTCAGTTCTGGAGTATGATATGAGTAAAGGTGTGGAGTATGATATGAGTAAAGGTGTGGAGTATGATATGAGTAAAGGTGTGGTATTATGGTAGTGCATTTAGAGCAATGGGGAGAAGAGTGGGTACGTCTGGTATATTCGTTTTGTAACTAGCTCGGACGCATTTTTGGAAATTATCGTTGGTAGCATAATTGCAATAGACAAATCTTTTGAATGTTAGTACCTGTAGACTGTACTGTAGAATGTAGACTGTACTCTAGAATGTACTGTAGACTGTACTGTAGACTGTACTGTAGACGGTGTAGCTGTCATATACTCTGGACAGTCTCGTGGTGGCTACCTTCAGTTGGGTCCGCAAGTCCACCTTCAAAGTGACACCGATATGGAGTACCAAGGAAGACATATTCTTGATTGCCCAAAACCTTTATTAGTCTCCACAGCCAAAAAGACTCTTCTAGGCGTCGGGCCGCATACCTCCGCAACCGCATCTTCATCCACCATTGTTGTTTTCCACCTTCCCAGACCACAAACATTGAGTATGACGGCCAGAGGTAATATTGTGTCAGAATAAAGCAAATAATCTAGAGTCACACTGGACACGACCATGAAGTGCTGGAAACTGGAAACCAGAGACTAGAAACTAGGAACAGAGACTAGGAACAGAGACTAGGAACAGAAACTGGAAGTACTAGAAACAGAAACAGGAAACTGGAAGTACTAGAAACAGAAACAAACTGGAAGTACTAGAAACAGAAACAGGAAGTACTAGAAACAGACACTGGAAGTACTAGAAACAGAAACAGGAAACTGGAAGTACTAGAAACAGAAACAAACTGGAAGTACTAGAAACAGAAACAAACTGGAAGTACTAGAAACAGAAACAGGAAGTACTAGAAACAGAAACTGGAAGTACTAGAAACAGAAACAAACTGGAAGTACTAGAAACAGAAACTAGGAACAGAAAATAAGCAAAGAAACTAATAGTACTGGAAGAACTGCAGACTCGACCAAGTCACTCTCATACAAGGTAATCCTGTGTTGGTTAACACCACAAGTCTTCTGGAGCATTGTGAACGCTGTTCGGTACACCTTCCCCATGATGCTCCATCTTACATGTGCAGCTCAGTATCCATACTCTGCCACCTCAGATATACTAGCATTGACCCTCACTCAAGGGTACACCAATTGCACATAGTATGACAGTACACATGTACTAGAACCCTATGGCATTTCCGTGTATGACTAGGTAGTATGTCATAGTAGTGTGGTAGAATGAAATAGTATGGTAGAAAATAGTATGGTAGAATGAAATAGTATGGTAGAAAATACTATGGTAGAAAATACTATGGTAGAAAATACTATGGTAGAAAATACTATGGTAGAAAATACTATGGTAGAAAATACTATGGTAGTATACTTGTACTTTTGTACTCTTAGTACCCCATTACTTGGTATTATGGTTGGTAATATGATTGGTGGTCACCAGCTAAAAATACTTGTGTCTCCAATGATTGATTTCAGAGAATTGGCCATATCTAGTGGATCAGGTGGTACTGATATTTCAGAGCCTCAGCCCACGCTGCATTATTTAAGACACACGAGAAATAGCCCACCACTTGCATTCAAAATCACAATGCTATAGAGACTCATTAAGAGGTCCCACGTGCGAGTCGGCTTTTCTGTAATTGTCAACGAATACCTAGCGTGTACGGAGGCAAGGTACTTCGTGGATATGTTGTACGCAGGCCATTGAAAGGACAGGGTTGTGCAAACCCTGAACAATAAGGCTGTGCGGGTCGTAGCCGAACTGAAAAGTATAAGAAGCGCTGTGGACCCGTTAGGTAGGACTTTGGTCTTGTAAGGTACAATGACTGATCCCTGTATATTAATATATACTAAAACAAAAGTTGAAAGATTAAAAGTCAAACCAACACTACCGAATCAAGATGACTACTCACGCCACCGAGGAATTCAACAGAGCTTTGGCCAGATGCGGCGAAGCAACCTGCGCCGAATTAGAATTTGACAACGCCGAACCGACGAAGTTTATCGAAACGCTCATTGCAAGTACGGGTAAAGAGAATCTTGAAAGGCTTCATGATGAAACCTTCAATTACCCCCGAGGATCTCCCAAAGATCAGACAGTCAATTCTCAAGGCACTCGAGACCTTTCCCGCAATCAAGATGTGTATCTTAGCAGAATTGGATGATGGCACGTTGTTCGCAGCACAATTCCCGAGTGCAGCAAAACGCCGGGCTTCCGTGCAGGACGCAGCGTGCGAAATCGCTATGGCAATTTTGCAGAAGGTACCATT
>NKZC01000344.1:0-15414 GCA_002374385.1 Metschnikowia borealis | reverse complement strand
ATGGTATGGTATGGTATGGTATGGTATGGTATGGTATGGTATGGTATGGTATGGTATGGTATGGTATGGTATGGTATGGTATAGTATAGTATGGTATGGTATAGTATAGTATAGTATAGTATAGTATGGTATGGTATAGTATAGTATAGTATAGTGCAGTAATGTAGTAGTGTAGTGTATGGTCTCGCACCGCAGGTCTGGGTCACGTGCGCGCGAGATTCGATTTCCGCACTCGAAAAATCACCTCCGTCTCTTCCCACCGCATGTCGAAACTCCCCTTATCCGTGCGTATAACTGACGTCATCCACCGTGCGGCGGTCCTCGGCCTCTTTGGGATCACCGTCGTGGGTTCAGGAAGCATTTTCTTCAATATCTATGCCAACTCCGACTACTCCCGCATGAACAAGCGGAAGTTGACCTTTGAGCAGCTGCAGCTGATGGAAACGGCCCAGACCGACGAGACAAATTAGCGTGCGATCTTGGGATTTCCTGGGAAATCCACCTGTGAATTTTTGAACGTCTTGGTGCAGTTTTAAATGTGGTACAGCTCTGATGATCCGCTGGCTGCTGGCCTTAATGTATATAGTGAATGAATACTGGTTTGAATGTGTGTATGTGAGATCTGGAGGTGCCAGTTTGGTGTCTAGGTCACTCGAACATCAACATAAAGCTTGTTCACGAATATATGGTTTCTGGAACTGGACTGGGTAGGAACTGGGAAACCTGATGATTTTTTTAAGGTCCTGCATATAAGCCCGTTCAATCCCTCACTTCTGGAGTCTGAATCCACTACTGTCATAATGAATTCTTTTAAATAGAAGCGTTTTCGGTATTATTAATTTATACAGCCGTTCCAGTTTTTTTTTGAAGTTCGTTCGAGGTCAAAGTATGCATTTTTAGTGTCAGTCCTGTATACAAGGCCCTGCTGTTTAGTCTCTGATCCACACATACCATTGGTGCCAGGATTTATGGAATCTAAATCAGCCAAAAGGTTTAAAGAAATTTCAGCCCTTTCTCTATTTCTTCTTATTTAGTAGACTAGTTTATCACGGGTCGTGTATGAACCATAAAAGGTGGCTAGCTCTAGCACTATCTATTTTAAATTCTACTTCTATCCATCTCACATCTTAATCTGGCTCTCTATGTGAGAAGCTCAAGAGAAACCCGTACNCTAGCTCTAGCACTATCTATTTTAAATTCTACTTCTATCCATCTCACATCTTAATCTGGCTCTCTATGTGAGAAGCTCAAGAGAAACCCGTACACCCATCATAAGTTTTTAGGTCTACAAAAACCAATTTACCAGGGTGATTTTTTGGCACTCCTAAATTGGGTTGACTAACTAACCCAGACTCATTGCTTTCCTACACTACACTTTACAACACTACCATAATAAAATACTATGCTGCATACTACCATAATCAAATGCTATACTGCATACTACCATAATAAAAAGCTATACAGGATACTACCATAATAAAAAGCTATACAGGATACTACCATAATAAAATACTATACAGGATACTACCATAATAAAATACTATACAGGATACTACCATAATAAAAAGCTATACAGGATACCACCATAATAAAATGCTATACAGGATACCACCAGACGACCTATTACTATAATATATGCAAGAGAACGGAATCCAAGTGACAGAATAGTATTTTGGCTGGAAAAAAGTAACAGCAGGCCAAGGTTATATGCAGTTTTGGACCTCTATTTAACATTCATATAATTATTAGCTTTTTAAATGTCCAAACCCTTTTGTCCGCAATGATCCATTGTGAAAAAGAGTCTCATTTATTTAATTTACTAATTATTAGGCTTACATGTAATGTAATAAAAATCCAGCACTATGTTATACTAGATTGTTCTATGATATACCACTGAGATGTACGGTTTGAGCCGGGTAAAGCCTGGGTGCTGCATATATGCTCTTTATTTTTCTTAAATCATGTTTCAAGTCTCATAATGTGCTAAATTTTTGGTGTTTATATTATATGTTTCCTTTTGAATACAGGACGTACATATTCCGTGTATACAACAGAGTTATTGCTGCCTAATTTGGCCAGGGTTTTATAAATTTTCATTAATTCTAAATGCAATAAAGACCCAATAAATTGGGACGTGGAAAGTTCCTTCAATATAGACTATTTCTAGGAGAACTACACTTTCACAGAACGCAAAATATGAATTACCGAACACAAAAAACGATTACCGAATACCAAATCGCTTCAAAGTTTCACGAATTTATTGGATATTTTTGGCCAAATTTTTCTACCATTTTGGGAATGTGGAGCCTGGATCACCTGTCTGTAAAGCCAATATAGTTAGTGTGAGGTAAAAATCAACTAGAGCCGTTATGAGGCACACACTACCTGGTATAAATCAATTCTGACTGCTCTAAAAATTCCCATACTGTTCCACGTGTCACAAACACGTGATATAGTTAGGACTATATACAGAACACACCATTTTATTATCACCCAATTAGTGAGATTATTCTTGTTACGTCTCATACTCAGTCAATAGTGTTTGGTTGCTTTTCAGGTAATCATTACTTAGTTTTTGCCGGTATATAAAAAAGCTAGGAACCTTTGGTAAATGGAAAGTTAAGTTTCAGGACGTTTGAACCACCAGAAAGGTTGCAAAGGCACTGTATGCAGGACAATATAGAAATATCCAATTTCTTGTTCAACGAAGAAAATGAGACCCCGAGTCTAACATCCTGTTAATTATATAGGTCTAAAGTAATAGTTTAAGGCGTTTTTTAAGTGTTCAAAAAGTATCATCCAAGCACTAGATCTGGTGCAGTGAATTGGATATCGGTCGAAATTTCGATTCTTTTAAGAAGCCCCCGGTGGCCTAGTTGGTTAAGGCGCAAGACTGTAATGGATTGGAATCTTGAGATCGGACGTTCGACTCGTCCCTGGGGGAACTTTTTGCCTTTTTTTCTGCTGATTTTTGGTGTTACAGTTGCCGTTTATTGTTTAGAGTATTGCAGTTCCAGAAAGCTCTGCAACCACCTGCAGATAAGTCGATTTCGTGGTGCGTATAAGCATAATATCCGGTATATAACGCGCTCGCGCATTTACTCTGTAATCCTCACCCAAATTAGCAGAACATATGGCAATTAAACCGTCCATTGAGGCAACAATAGAGTAGAAGATATAACGTTCAGTATGCAGTTGAGGTAGGAAAGAATATTTTTGGGTAGTCTTTTGCCTGCAGACAAGCAATATGCTTTCCTGAGACGTCACATACTGAAGTCATTCCATCTGGCTAAAAGGGTACCCAAAAATAAAGGGAAACAAATCTTCATAAGTGTAAAAAACTTGTTTTCTCTAAACGTATCTTGTATAAATTTAGGATTTGAAATGTGTTTAACTGCAAGATTGAAATTTCGATGGCAGCAATAATGATACTGCATAGTAGTAATAACACCAGTAATATCACCAATAATGACACTAATTGCACTGGTAATGACACTAATAAAACAGTACTATACCAGCAATAATAGACTAGTTATGCCACCACAATAGTAGTAGCTAGACTTCCTTGGAATCCTCGAATATTCAATATTTCTCGTGTATTATCCCAATTATTACTATGATGAGTTAATTTTATAGGTAATATGATCTATAGACTATTAGAATTGGTTTCAAAAAAAAAACATAAAGAAAAAATAAAGATATTCTGCAGAAAGATTAGAGCTACTATTAATAAGTACAGGTGTTACTCAATAGGCACCTTCAACTCCTGCATAAAGTGTTGTAACACGGACTTTACAGAGAATCTGATGCTAGTTTTTGTAGTCATTCTGCATAGACTGGTTTTTGTAGTCATTCTACATAGACTGGGTTTTTTAGTTATTCTACATATATTGGTTTTTGTAGTCATTCTACTTAGACTGGTTTTTGGATTTCAAAAAAAGTTACCATGCAGTACCTTGCCTGAACCCACCCCTAATCTTGTTCTTACTCTATTTCATACCGTATATAATATTTTCTTTTATCGTCTACGATCTATTAGCACGTTTAAATCTTTTTCCACACATAATAAAAATAATAAATTCAGTTAGAACCGCCATGGGTAGACTCACTACCTATTGGTATTTTTAGAGCCTACGAAAGTCGACCAGTCAGCTACTCGTCACCAACACTGACTGCTTGTTTCTTTTGTTACTCGTTTGTTTTGACACCAGGTGACCGATTAGTCATCTTGTCTCATCGCCCACCTTCTCTTCCAACTATATAAGCATCTCAGTTTCCTCCCTCTGAGGATTCATCAGCGAATGAACATATTAAACAGACTGACGTAACCGGAATCTAAAAAATTCATGTGTATTAATATGCTCTAAACTTCCTGATCAATAATGACTAAATTTCATTTCCTATACTGTACTGGCTGTACACTATACACTATACATTATATACTATACTCTATACTCTATACTCTATACTCTATACTCTATACTCTATACACCTTGTTGAATACTATATACCATACTTCATACTATATGAATTCTTAATGGGCTGGGACCTGTTCTATTCTGATGACTAATGCGAAAAGACCAACCTTATCTTCTTACTTGCAAAAAGTATAAGTGCGGCTGCAACAGCATTTTTCGCAGTCTGTGGCCAACCTGAATACAACACAATTTCACATTTTTTTGTTTTCATATCTTATAATTATTCTTGCAGCTGTTCGAACACTAACAAAGAAGTCGACTATTCTTGGTTTTGAATGGCCACGAATTTGGTGCTATGTAAGCTGCCAATAGAGCAATTGATCACTATTGAGTAACTCATTAAGCTCAGAATTTTGATCTGTTCCTAACTTTTGAACTGTGACATGTTTCATGACTGTGCACGTCAATTGTCATCAATTTGATATCAAATTTGTTTGTAATGTTAGGGTTGTTTGTGTTAATAGTCAGATAAATATCGGAATTCCTTTGGTTCTTCCCTTGACTCTAACTTTCCGCCTTTCTCCTTTTGGAGGGATTCTCTTCGGTGCTTCCCCTCTTTTCGACCTTTTCCCCTTTCTCCGCCACATCTGCCACATCTGCCACATCTGCCACATCTGCCACATCTGTCTTCTTTTCCTTTTCTCCCTTCTCCGCCATTTCTGCTCTTTGTCTCCTGTCTTTCTTTCCCTCCTTTCCCTTCTTTCCCTTTTTAAGCGTTTTTGAATGCGTCATTCCTTTCAGCACCAAAAATAAATAATTCTCTTCATTTTGAGCCTCCAAGTCGGATCCACTGGGTGGATTTAAATGAACTACATCTAATGCTGATGCATCGCGGCCGCAACTGGGACAGGCCCGGGAACTTGCCTCGTTGGGTGTGCGGCTCTCGGCATCGGGGCCGCTGCTGGTCCGGTTTGTTGCCTCTTTAGAAAGAAAATCTCCGGCCATTTTCCTCGACACCACACACCCACACGACCGAAAGTATATGAGCCCGGAACTCGTGCCTGTAGTCGGACAAACGGCCATCCCATCTTTCCAGGTCACATGAAGATCCACGAGATCCGAGAGTCGTTTGAGGTGTCCAAATCTGTCTTGCTGAGTGTTTTGACTTTGATTCTGACTCCTTTTCACCATATATTCTAGCACCTTCTCCTTTAAATACACCTTCCCCTGGTAATCAGACACGACCTTCTGCACTCCACTTTGGTATAACGGTAGCGAGCTGAGGCAGCACGTGACGACCTTGGAGTTGTGGCTTTTCTGGAGGTACTGCTGGTCCTGTGTGCCGGAATCCGCGGAATATATGGCCTTTAGGTCTTTTCCACGCGCAATGGTGCCTCCGTCATTTCCCATTTGGAATGTAGTTGATGATAAGTTGATGTGATCATGAGAAATATGCAGGCGGACATCAGTACACCACATCATCACCTCTACTTCTTTATTTTTTTTTGCTCTAATGCAATATTATAGTATTTTGAGATGGTGTAATTTTCACTCAATCATGTTTTGAATTTGCTAATTATGAGTCTCTTTATTTTATATGTATGTGGCTTTTTTAATTATCTGAATACTTTGGTTCTCATACATATTCTAAGGTAAAGACTATACAGACTGTACAATATTATCATGGAAACTACGTAATAAGCATTATTTGGTATTCCTTTTCTTGCTGAATAAAATAGTTGCTTATACGTTTTTTAATTCTGTAAGTCAATGAGTCAGTAACTTAATAAGAGGCATTGAGTATATAGCGTGTCAGTATTTGCGTTTCCATCCGTGTATCTATTTGACTGGTTTTTCTGTTTCTAGTTGTTTCTGTTCCGCATCAGTGCCCAAAGTTGTATTTGTATTTGTATTTGTATTTGTATTTGCATTTTTTCAGCATCTGTAGAGTCCTCCTTCGGGGCTCATAACCATATACTCTAATGCCTGCAAAAACTTGGAGAAGTAGACTATCACCAATTTCATAATTTGGTAAGTATTTGACAGGCCAAGAGCTCATTTGGCCCAAAGAGACACTGAGCTGGTGACATCAAATAGAATAGGCGAATGCTCGTTGAACGGCCCCACGTTGAGCTTGAAAATAAAAGACATGGCAGTCACGGAAAGCTTGCAAAGCTTGTATGATCTGAAGATTTGCGGCAAAAATTTTTGTCCCACTGGAGGTACATACAATTTTTTTGGTGGCTCGTTCGAGGCCGTGATGTACTCAGCAGCTCCAAGAATGTAGATCTAGTGGTCATGGAGACTGCACAAATCAATTCTACCTTGTTTTTCCAGGATTAAACGATACAATTTCGAGAATAAGGTCTTTTAATTACTGTGAATGTTTTTTTTATTTGATATCGAAAAGAACACTCTCCTTTGTTTATGTAATAGTGATCATTTGAATCTCAAGAGTTCGTTACGTATATTCTCAAAGTATGATCTTTTTAACTCGACCATTTTTTCTTTCTTTTTTTGAATAAATTCGGTTTAAATACCCATTCCTATCTAAAAGCATCTTTAAATTGGGATATACACTTCCAGAAGCCAAATCTGTTACAATTTGGGGATTGAAACATTCCGGGTTATGAGCCCTGCCTGTGTTCTATGAGACTGAGTCCGCCAGTGAAGCATGTCTGCATTTAAGCTACACAAAAAGGTCGAATACGCTAATCGACCTTCTATACACCCCATACTATACGAATCCTGTATGCTAACATCAACAGGGCATCGTAGGAATTCATTTCAAATGCGAGGTTGGTCTCAGGTCGTGCCCCGACCATAACCAGTTTACCCCACCAATCCCATAAACACGAAAAAAAAAACCCAATAAAAAAATCAATGCTACTAGTCAGTAGACGTATAAATACAGCATCATTATCGTAAATCAAAAAATTCTACTCAATATCTTTATTCAGTGGCTATATTGAAATCGCGTATTAAAAGTCTATTGAATATCTGTAATTTATTGTATATTAACTTTCTGAAACCATATTACTAATGATAAATTCGGTTTTAATTCACTAAATCGACGGCCTACTTAATGCTCATTGGTTGTTTTTCCCCTTACTACTGTTTGTCTTGTATATTGGTTTGTATACCTTTCAGTCACTGTATAACTATTGTCCTTCATTATTGCTAAGGTACTAAATGTTCCCTAAATTGTCTAGTGACTAAATTTATTTCACCTGTTATATTCTGTACTGTATTTTGATACCTTTGATGTATACTGAATACCACTTCGTAGTACCTTTTCCTGCATGCAATGCCGCGTCCACTACATCCATTGACCATACCTCTCTACACCAAAATTCACCAAAACTTGTCCACTTTTTTCCAGCATGAGCCAGCGTACTGTCGACTTGAACCTGCTCCAGCCGCAGCAGCTCGTGGAGATCCGCAAATCCACCGAGCAGGAAATCCAGCACTTCACACAGTCTCTCCAGGCACTCCAAACAGCGCAGACCAAGCTCCAGGACTGCATGAACACCATCGAAGCCATGGGAAAAACGTCCACGTCCGAGCTCTTGGTGCCCATGACCAGCTCGTTGTATTTGCCCGGAAAAATCTGCGATAAAAACCGCTTTTTGGTGGATATCGGCACCGGCTACTTTGTGGAGAAGACTGCAGATGAAGCCAAGGTGGTGTACCGCAAGAAGCACGCCAAATTGGACTCGGACTCCAAGAAATTGAAGGACATTTTGGTCAAGAAAAATGATCTCATGAATAACGTCAACATGATTTTGAGGCAGGCTATGGCTGACCAGGAGCAGCAGGAGCTGGGGAATTAATATAGTGAATAATGAATGGTGAATGGTGAATGGTGAACGGTGAATAGTGAATGGTGAATGGTGAATCATGAATGGTGATGGAAAATGATAAATCATGAATTATGAATGGTGAATGATAAATCATGAATTATGAATGGTGAATGATAAATCATGAATCATGAATCATGAATCATGAATAGTGAATAATATATATTTGAATTTATTCCATAAGGATATAAATCGTACTTAATCAATCAGATGCCCATTACTTTTAAATCTATATTTATACCAACCCAATATTTCCCCAAACTGTGCAACATTTATATATGCAGATCTATATTTTATAAGTAACATAATCTCCATATCTCCAGACCATAATATAGAATGCAATCAGTAATGCTTATACTAAATATAGCCCTTAACTTTATTAGTATATATGTTAAATGGATACTAAGTCAGATTCTTTTAAGCATGTAAATCACCGAACTATAATCGTTGATGATTCTTCAGGAAGAGAAATTGGTCACCATTAAAAAACTCTGAAGGAGTGCAATAGTAGTAATGGCCAGCAGCTTTGGAGATTAACTGTCAACGAGTACTTAGCATATCCGGAGGAAAGGTACTTCGTGGATATGTTGTATACAGGCCACAGAAAGACAATAAGACTGTGTAGACTTTGAACAATAAGACTGTGCAGACCTTAGACGAACAAAAAGTATAAGAGGTGCGGTGGCCCCGTCATACCAGACTTTGGTCTTGTAAGGTACAACTTACATATTCCTGTATATTAATATCTATACTAAAACATAAGTTGAAATTAGCTTAATCCTTGTATGCGTAGAGCACAACCCATACAAAATCTAGCACATTATGCGTCTTTTTACTGACATTCTGCGTTTCTTTCACTAAATTTCTACCTCTTTCACTGACCTTTTGCGTTTCTTTCACTAAATTTCTACCTCGTTCACCAAATTTCGACCTCTTTCACCAAATTTCTACCTCTTTCACTGACATTCTGCGTTTCTTTCACTAAATTTCTACCTCGTTCACCAAATTTCGATCTCTTTCACCAAATTTCTGGGTCTCTTTCTCCAAATTTCTACCTCTTTCACTAAATTTTTACGCTCACTAAATACCACGTCTCTTTTTACTGTGTAAGCATATTGAGCATTCTTTTCTTCCTCGATTATTATTAGCTCTAGGTGAGTGAGGTGGTAGCTTGTGTTGATTTTGGTACTCCTTTACAGTAACTTCATCTTCTAATCTTTTGTCTGCTAATAAATATTCGTCCCATTTAAGATATTTTAGTATAGCTACCTTCTAATGAATCGTCTAAGGAACTCAACTCTGTAACACAATTTTCTGTGAATTTTCTTAAGACTTTTAGTAGTCTATTAATGATTCTTTAATAAATAGACCATCAGTATTGCTATATATGCAATCATGTAAAACTATGCCTTACCATACCATAGTGACTATTACGTTTTGATACTATCTGTTACCTATCCAGTACTGTGTACGATAAAACTGATACAATACTACAATACTACAATACTACAATACTACAATACTACAATACTACAATACTACAATACTACAATACTACAATACTACAATACTATTATTTACTAGACCACTATACAGTGTTTTTCAAAACGAGTCAAACCATACTAGCAAAATTAAACAAACAAATAATTCAAAAAGGTTCATAAACCACTCACAAGGTGTTGTCTACAGGATATCAAGGAGACCAGCTCAGTTCCGTCAGTTTTGAGCCTTTGTTGATACTGCAAGACTCTCAAATGTAGTGCATATGAGGCAAACCTACAGATTTAAATTTCAAAATATTGAATTCTAATGAAAGTTGGTGTGAAACATTACGCAATTTGGTTTGAAAGACTGTGCGAACATTAGGCAATTTGGTTTGAAAGACTGTGCGGAGGGGTACGAAACTTTTTGAATTATTGGTTTGTTGAATTTTGCTCGTGTGTTTCGAAACAATTTGTCGTGCCGGTTTGAATATTTTCGAAAAACACTGTATCAAGTAACTATACTACTGATTGGGTCACGAGATGGCTGGGTGCCTGGGCGCCTTAGAATGTGGGAGACATTTTTAGCAGGTAATTTCGAGTGACCGTAGTAATTGTAAGCTCTTTGTCTCCATTAATTAGCCTAAAATCAGTCTAAAATTAGCCAAAAAAGCTCACCAGGTAACTGAAGTAGCGGGAATGCTAAGTCAATCCTCTCCGTTAGATCCAAGATTGGCAGAGCACTCTCCAAATAGGGAATGAGCTCACGTGTCCAGCTCAATGCTAGCTGGCTATCCAGGTCTGCACAACCGGAACAATCTATACGGCTGGTTTTACCCGATAAATGTCCCTTCAAGTGGAAGTTGCTGGACCGGTAACCAATCAGATCGAGTTTCTCAGACTCGGTTTATTGGGACCCAAACTCAGCAAGCGCATTTGCCGGGTCCAGCCTTTTTTTAGTTCGATTTTCTTCTGAAGATTTACTTAGCTCCAACTCCTCTTCTTGAGGAATCATCAAAGAATATAGTAACGAGTAGGCTTAAATGTACTAATGAATCTAACACTCACTACCAGAATATATACCTTCATCATCACAGAACATGACTCGATTTATAGGGAGATATAGGCTCATACACTTAGACTCAGGCACTTAAACTTATGGGCTCTGGACTCGGACATATACACTCAGGAAGTACATGACTTATAGAATATTTAGGAATTATGGGACTGGACTCATGACACTTATGAGGCTTATAGTGTTGGATCCACCATATGTATTGCTCTATCTATTGAGATATTTTGAGCCTACGCTGTCCAATCCTGGCAATTTTCATTCCATCCACGTTCGTTTTGGGTTGGCAAACACGAGGGGGTCAATTCCCCGTCCAAACTCCGCTCAAAACCTTCCCGAAACGAATCTTGGTACGCTGGCACTTCGGCCCAACGACAGGTCTGGGGCATGCAGTTGTCTCTGTGAGCTGGAGCGGTCTGGAGCCACTTCTTCTTCTCTTTTTCTCTTTTTCTCTTTTTCTCTTTTTCTCTTTTTCTCTTTTTCTCTTCTTCTTTTCTTCTTTTCTTCTTTTCTTCTTTTCTTCTTTTCTTCTTTTCTTCTTTTCTTCTTTTCTTCTTTTCTTCTTTTCTTCTTTTCTTCTTGTCTTCTTTTCTTCTTTTCTTCTTTTCTTCTTGTCTTCTTGTCTTCTTTTCTTCTTTTCTTCTTCTCTTCTTCTCTTCTTCTCCTTCAACGAACAAGTACTCTTCGGATGACTCTTTACGTACGAAAACTCTGACTACGATACTAAGTACAATAGGTCGAGAAAAGGTTCATTGTATTAAATACTGTAGTGTGGCTTCTAGTGGGGAAAATATGTAACTGGCTTACTACTTACTGGAATATAGCTGATCTTCACATAATCAAACAACACTAACTAAAAATTCCTCCATTACTCCAATGTAAGCTACACTAACTAACATTCCTCCATTACTCCAATGTAAGCTACACTACTCTAGACACTACACTGTGCATCCAGACAAGCTCTTTTAGGTCTCTATCCAAGGATTGGCTACTACTGGGGAAAGCTGAGATCCACCATAGGTAGTGCTCGCCAATTGAGGTATTATGAAGCCTCTTTACCTGATACCAAAAATGTCATTGTATAAGGCTATTTACAAACATCTACAGCCCTCTGCGGCCCTCTAAAATCCACTCCTTCTCTTGAAAAGTTCTATAATCAGCAGGTTTCTCCTTTTGAGGAATCATGGGAGATGAACATAGTAAACAGAGTACCTGAATGAATAAGAATCTAGCATTAATATACGTTACTATTTAACTTATTTTTTATTAGCAATTTATCTTTTTATTAGCTATTTATTTTTTTTTATTATTTATTTATTTTTTTATCAGCTATTTATCTTTTTATCAGCTATTTATCTTTTTATTAGCTATTTATCTTTTTATTAATTTTTTATTTTTTCATCTTTAGCTTGTGCTTTAACTACTCCAAGCCAGTTCAGGGTCCACAAAACCCAAAGCTGCACTGAGAATAGCATTAGCATCCTCCAAAGGTCCCAAAGTTTGGGTTGGGACTTTAAGGGTTCCCAAGGCTGTGCCCAAGCATGGAGTTTTCCCCATTGCTTTCCCCACTGCTTTTTTCATCGCACAGATTAGAGCTTCCAAAACCGAAGTCTAGGGTCAGTTGCGATAAAGCTGCTCCAGAGAGCATTTGGACTCAAGGCCCATTTACTTGTCCAGGCTCTCGATTTTCGAGTAGAAAGCCCAGTCAAAGTTCGATTGGAGAGTCGAGTGCTCGGAGAGACTCAAGGCACTGGTCATACAAGTCAACTCAAGTGTTGAGTCTTGAGACTCAAAGGTAGTGTCTGCTGTGTCCTGTATTTCTTCTGGACACTTTTGCAGATCTGGGCTGGCATTTCCTGGCCCAATGTCTATTGGCAAGAAAGCCTTGATTGAGGGACAGAGAAGTGAGGTTCTCCAGCCTGCAAGATTAGCTTCTGGGTCATTATTGGGGTCAGAAACCGGGTTGAAGGCCTGCCATTCCGGCAGATTCCAGGGATTCAGGCCAGGAGAATCCAGACAAGCTAGAGATCCCAAGATTGTGGAGAAGTCAGTGTTCCTTGGGTCAGTGTTCATTGAGAATTCTTGGTTGAACATTTGGCTGGAGAGCTTGCTTTGGAAGAGAGTAAGGTTCTGAGTCTGAGAGTCTGAGTTTGAGTTTGTTATAAAATCTGAGAGTCTAAGGGTCTGTGTCTGAGAGTCTGTGTCTGAGATTAGAAGTGAGGTGGAGGAGAAATCGGGGAAAACGCGGCTTATATACGGCAGTAGCCGACTGCAAACTCGTTTTCTGGTATCAGCGATCACAAACTCGTTGTTGTGCCGAAAGAAAAATAGAAAAATAGAAAAATAGAAATAGAGAAATAGAGAAATAGAGAAATAGAGAAATAGAGAAATAGAGAAATAGAGAAATAGAGAAATAGAGAAATAGAGAAATAGAGAAATAGAGAAATAGAGAAATAGAGAAATAGAGAAATAGAGAAATAGAGAAATAGAGAAATAGAGAAATAGAGAAATAGAGAAATAGAGAAATAGAGAAATAGAGAAATAGAGAAATAGAGAAATAGAGAAATAGAGAAATAGAGAAATAGAGAAATAGAGAAATAGAGAAATAGAGAAATAGAGAAATAGAGAAATAGAGAAATAGAGAAATAGAGAAATAGAGAAATAGAGAAATAGAGAAATAGAGAAATAGAGAAATAGAGAAATAGAGAAATAGAGAAATAGAGAAATAGAGAAATAGAGAAATAGAGAAATAGAGAAATAGAGAAATAGAGAAATAGAGAAATAGAGAAATAGAGAAATAGAGAAATAGAGAAATAGAGAAATAGAGAAATAGAGAAATAGAGAAATAGAGAAATAGAGAAATAGAGAAATAGAGAAATAGAGAAATAGAGAAATAGAGAAATAGAGAAATAGAGAAATAGAGAAATAGAGAAATAGAGAAATAGAGAAATAGAGAAATAGAGAAATAGAGAAATAGAGAAATAGAGAAATAGAGAAATAGAGAAATAGAGAAATAGAGAAATAGAGAAATAGAGAAATAGAGAAATAGAGAAATAGAGAAATAGAGAAATAGAGAAATATAGAAATAGAAATATAGAAAAATAGAAAAATAGAAATAGAAAAATAGAAAAATAGAAAAATAGAAATATAGAAATATAGAAAAATAGAAAAATAGAAAAACGCAGAGTATCACCTGGCATGTATCAAAATCTACATCATACTTTGTTTACCGGTGGTCAAGGTCGTGGCCGGGAGAACCATCCCATACTTGAAAAACTGGTTTAGGAAAAGCATGGTTTATCAGATGCAATAAAAAATTTTGAGTAGTTAGGGGAAGTTGAAAAGTGACAAAAAGGGTGTTCAATGCACAGCTCCTCATATGATCTGCAAGATCGATTTGTGATTTGTCCAACTACCTAATTCGGTGTCATATGCAGATCTGCACCAAAAAAGCCGGCAGAAACTGGGGTACTTGAGCTAGAGGAATACAGACAAAAACAGAAATAAGGCGTTTTGATCTGGACCTGTGATGTATTTGCATGAACATCTACAAATCAAAGTGCTCGGGTTGGGTGCAAAATCCTGCAGACAGTCCTGCTATGTTGCTCGGGTATCAAAGGTTCAACTACTCCGGTAAAATGGCCCCGCGTAGACCAGGCCGGATTTCCTGCTAGCTATTTGACACCTGAACTTTAATATTTGTATGTGTAGAGCACTGCTTCATTGTACCTAACACCTTGAATTACTACTATATTACACTACTATATTACACTACTATATTACACTACTATATTACACTACNNCACTACTATATTACACTACTATATTACACTACTATATTACACTACTATATTACACTACTATATTACACTACTATATTACACTACTATATTACACTACTATATTAGACTACCACTATTCAACGACTGGAAGATCCATAATAGGTAATGATGTAGCTATTGAGATTTTGGCCTACACTATGTAATCCTAATTGCCATTCTAAGAGTCACAAAACAATCAAACCCGATATTTTACAGTAGAGTAGTGTACAACAACTCTCTACACTCTAGCAAAGTGTACAGGCAGTTAGTATGGATTACGCCGTATACTCGAAAAATGAGTAGTAAGTAGTAAGTATAGTATAGAGTAGTATAAAGTGTAGTATAAAGTGTAGTATAAAGTGTAGTATAAAGTGTAGTATAAAGTGTAGTATAAAGTGTAGTATAAAGTATAGTATAGAGTAGTATAAAGTGTAGTGTAAAGTGTAGTACAAAGAGAGGTATATGAAAGTATATTAAAGGGAGTAGACGACTAAAGAGTAGGATTGTGTTCCATCCACCTTTGGTAGTGCTCGACCTATTGAGGTGGTTTCGGTGGTTCAAGTCTACGCTATATAATCCTAGCAATGGCCATCACTTCAACAAGAGTTCATGTTAGGAATTCAGGTCAAGACTTCAGGCCAAAAACTTTTCCTACGATAGTAATTGGCCCATGAAGAGAATTCATGTTGGAGAAACTATCAAGTCCATTGCATACCATGAAACGACACACACCTGCATTGTATCTTCGTTTAAGGAAATTGA
>NKZC01000367.1:801-13492 GCA_002374385.1 Metschnikowia borealis | reverse complement strand
TTCACTACCGAAGAGTCCAAACTGAGAAACCTTCACCGAATTGCTCGCTTAATGAAAGTTAAGGCTTTGGACGGCAACAGCTCCCAGATGTGTTAGTCAGAAAATGTGTTAGTCAAAGAAATGTCGGAATTGACCCAGTTGGAAGAACTCATTCTTCAGATCTCTGGTCGGGCCAGATTCATCAAAACCATACGGCCATATATTTGAACCAGACAAGTCAGGATAAACCCAGCTATTTCTAGGCCCTTCTATTTTACTTCGGCTGGCCTGAAATACCCGTGGTGCTTTCACAACACAACAAAACAGAACAAAACACAACACAACACAACACAACAAAACACAACAAAACACAAAAAAACACAACAAAACACAAAAAAACACAACAAAACACAACACTAGAATGTCAGATTTCAAAGGGTGTACCGTTTTTACAGGCTGCTCAATGTTTTTCCTGCTTAGAACATTTCTGCCTGGTTTTTGTTAGACATTTATTGATTGTTCGTGGTTTGTTATTACACCAACCACAACCAACCAAACATACATACAGTCAACTTATAATCCACTCTAAAAAAACTATATAAAACTATACATAGACACAACCTCTAATTTTTCCCGTAGTAGTGCAAGTAACCTCCCAAGGTCTTGCAGCCATTGATGTAGTTGCTGACATTCAACTTCTCATTGATGGAATGTGCTCCATCGTCTCCACGGCCCATGGGCAACAACAACACCTGCGTGCCCAACTCCTTCTCGAACGTCAAGGTGATGGGAATGGAGCCTCCCTCTCGGGTGAAGTCAGGCTTGATGTTCCACACATGTTCGGTGGCATGGGAAGCTGCAGTGAACGACTCGTTGAATGGGTCCGACACCCAGTAGTCTCCGTCATGGATCAACTCCACGGACATTTGGTTTTTGGACTTGAGCTCGCCGAAAACCTTCTTCACGTGAGCAAACACCAACTCATCCAACTTTTTGCTGTCGAAATCAGGCACCGTACGGATGGAGAACTTGCCCACGACCTTGGATGGGATCACGGTCTTGGCTCCGGCGCCGGAAAATGCTCCTTCGATTCCGTGGATCGACAACGAAGGGTATCTCCATCTGTGCTTCAAAATATCCTTCTTGTTGTCGTAGATGCCGGTTTCGGAGCCGGAAGCAGCGTGCAATTCGTCAACTGAAAAGTCGATGTCGTCGTACAACGCATCCTCCTTATCGGTCAAAGGAGCAATCATGTCCTTGACTCCAGGGATCAAGATCTCTCCATCTCCAGACACCAACTTGGACAATACCTGCACCAAATCGGTCATGGGCTCAGCAATGACTCCGCCGAAAATGCCCGAGTGCAAATCGGCACCGGGGCCCTTGATGGCCACCTGGTAGTAGTTACAGCCCCTCAAACCGTAGGTCAAAACCGGCTTCGACGTGCCGAGCCAGTAGTTATCAGAGATACACACAGTATCTACGGATTTGAAGTAGTTCTTGGCCTCGGCGGCAATCAAGGTATCCAAGCCAAGCGAGCCGGACTCCTCCATACCTTCAAAACAACACACCAAGTTCACGGGTAATTCCCAGCCCAAGGCGTTATGAGCCTCGATCACATTCAACCACCCCAAAACTGGCCCCTTATCGTCGGTCGAGCCTCTTCCGTACAAAATGTCGGCGGCAGTATCATGGTACAACTCAAAAGGCTCGGTATTCCAGCCATCTTCCTTCAAAGCAGGCTGTACGTCATAGTGGCCATACACCAACACGGTTTTCTTAGCGGGATCGGCCCCAAAACGAGCCAAAACAACGGGAGGTAACTGCAAATTGGCGTCCGCTACCGGAGGAGGCTGCGTGCCCAAATCCTTCAACTGGATATCGGAGAACCCCAAGTTGGTCAACTCCGACACCAAGAAACTGGCCATATCATTGACCCTAGGGCGGAGCGACTCGTCGGAACTCACGGAGGGAATGGCAATGGCATCTGCAAGACGCTTGATGAATTGAGGCTTCAATTCGTCGATCTTGGCGAACAATGGTTCCAAGGGGAGTTTTTGGAAAGACATGGTGTTGTAAAATGAGGTGCGTTTTGAGAGTGAGGTACGAATGCGGATGGAAAGTGCGTATGGAGAGTGAGGTGATGGAGGGTTATGAGCGTTTGGGGTGCCGCAATTCTGGAGGGTGTGCAGGCCAAGCCATCCACCTGCACGGCTCTACCAGAGAGGCAGACAGATCAGGTGGTAGTACGCAGTGGGTAGTATGCAGTAATATGCAGTTTGGAAGGGTAGTCAGAGTAGACAGTTGGACAGTTAGACAGTTAGACAATTGGACAATTGGACAGAGTAGACAGTTGGACAGAGTAGACAGTTGGACAGAGTAGACAGTTAGACAGAGTAGACAGTTGGACAGAGTAGACAGTTGGACAGAGTAGACAGTTGGACAGAGTAGACAGTTAGACAGAGTAGACAGACAGTTATGTATATAGGAATAGGGAGGAGTGGAGGAATAGACAGAATTGGACTAAAGTAGACAGAGTAAGACAGAATAGAGAAATCCATACTAGATACATAAATATATGCATTAGACAAGTAGACAGAAGTGGCAAGGAATAGACAAATGTAGAGGGTAGTAGACAGAATTAGACAGAGAGGATAGACCATCTAAACAGTCTCAGGCAGAGCTAGACAAGTGTAGTAGACAGAAGTGAAGTAGACAAAAAGAATGGATAAAAAGGCAGGTATTGAGATAGAGAGGTGTAGACAGAAAGATAGTGGAATAGAGCATTGGACAGAATAGGTAGACACGAGACAGAATGAGACAGAATGAGACAGAATGAGACAGAATGAGACAGAATGAGACAAAATAGACAGGCAGGGAAAGAAGTTGTGGACAGTAATGGAGCGTAGACAGAATTTAATATAGGTGTGTAGTAGACAAAATAGACAAAATAGATAGTTATATAGGACAGAATTAGACAGAGAGAGAATAAGAGGGGAATGAGTGGAGTGGAATATTTAACTAACACACCACAGAAAGATTCAAGCAGAAAAAATAGAAAAGAAAATATTACGTTTGGTAGAATTGAATGGAGTTTATAATCGGAGTCACGTGACCGAACATCACGCACTCTCATACCCTGATACTGTATTGCTTGAAGAAGCAGGGCGTTGAAACCGTATAGAAATTATACGTATCAATGTTCCATGTACATTCTTCAATTGAGATCTCCTGATTTCTAGAGTTTTCCAGAGGATCAATCAAAGCTAGAGTAATCAAAGCTAGAGTATCAATCAAAGCTAGAGTATCAATCAAAGCTAGAGGATCAATCAAAGCTAGAGTAATCAAAGCTTTTCACAGGTTGTTTGAGAGGATAAACCAGCACACTAGAATTCTGACTCACCCACTTACCCACTCACCCTCACTGAACCTTCACTAGACCTTCCCTTATCACACAGTGTTTTTCAAAACGATTCAAACCACACTAGCAAATTATACAACCCAATCATTCAAAAAGTTTCGTGCCCTCCGCACAATCTTTCAAAGCAAATGGCGTAATGTTTCACACCAACTTCCATCAGAATTCAAGATTCTGCAATTTCAATCGGGAGGATTGCCTCATATACACTAGATTCGGGAGTCTTGCAGTACCAATCAAGAATCAAAACGGACGAAACTGAACTGGTTTCCTTGATATCCTGTATCCAACAACTTGTGGGGGGTTTCGAAACTTTCTGAATCATTGGTTTGTTGAATTTTGCAAGTGTAGTTTGAAACGTTAAGTCGCGCTGAGTTGAATGGTTTTGAAAAACACTAAAACACTGTACTCCCGCACTCACCCCCTCACCTCTCACCTCTCACCTCTCACTACACCTTCAAACCTTTATTTCCATGAGAAAACGGGTACCTGAAAGTGAGTATAAGTGCCATTGACTCTTGCACAGAATACATATGCTAAGCCGGTAGCAGCCTCGATAGCAGACTCTGTTTCTTTGTTGTAAGGCAAGAGGCAAATGTCCACCTAAAACAATCATCGGGTGAAGCACCATACAAGATGGAGCGACAAATTGGCGAGAGTACGTTTCATAAATGAAAGGGACTGTCAACAATCCTCATATTATCATCAAATTCCAAGGTATGCGGTTTGGTAAAAGGCGAGAAGGCAAAACCCCCCACTATATAAACCCACAACCCCCCGGGTCCATGTCTGAGGCGTCAAAGCAAGCTGGCCTTGTAAGAAGAACTCAATAGGGGAGAGCCACAGGAGTCCACAACACAAAGGGAAATGTCCATCATTCAGCGAATGAGGAAAGCCGCTGAGCGGCTCCAAGGTGCGTTAATGTCGTTAATATTGGCAAAAAAGACCGACGGCGAGTTTGGGTCTATCCACGCAAAGGCGTACACAATGGAGGTGAAGATCAATTGAATGGGTTTCATGTCAATTCACAACATTTCTAAGGAGAGAAAAACGCATTGGTTTATAGGACCGCCAAGGGAATGGAATCCAACGTGTCCGATTGTCTCGAGAATCATGCCTTCTATTCGAAACAATACCAGAGGATTATGTGATTATGCCATTATGCCATGATCCCTGCACACTTGCTGCACAATCGCACACTTGCTGCACAATCGGTGCCAGGTTTATTCCTTTTAGGAAGATAGCCAGTTGCTAAGCATCACATCAGGAGAGTTTTCTATTATGCCTTCAATTCCGATTCATTGATTGTCACTATACATCAATGGCCACTAACATTCTACAGTGAAGATCAGGAATCAGCCATACATACTCATCCTTGATCAGTCCCTTCAGTTACCCAACCACTCTCTCTCTCTCTCTCTCTCACCGTTTTCCACCTAACTTTTTTTCTCACCCACACATCTTTTTTCCACACACATTTTTACCCACACACTTCTTTACACTTTTTCCACTTTTCCACTTTTCCACTTTTCCACTTTTCCACACACTTACCACAAATGAAGGGAGAGATTCTCTTTTTACACGGCTACACGCAGAGCTCGTCGGTGTTCTACGCCAAGACGTCGGCGCTACGGAAAAAACTCACGGCGCTAGGCTACAAAGTCGTGTACTTGAATGGACCAATCAGCTTGACGCCTGCTCAACTCCCGTCGTCGGATGCACTTTCCAAGTTTGGGTCTGTGGACACGGGCGAGTCGGACGAGACCAATTTCCGCTCGTGGTGGCTAAGAGACCTGAATGATTGTTATACGTTGGAAGAAGCGATCGAGACAGTCCGGGCGTATGTGCAGGACGGCACGATTTTACCCGGGTCTCCTGAGGATCAGAGCATATTGGGGAAGGAGAAGGAGGGCAAGAGGACGGAGGGGACTGAAGGCATTGTGGGGATTGTTGGCTTCTCGCAGGGTGCAGGTTTGGCCGGGGCCTTGGTGGACCGCTTTGAGGAAATCTTCTCTGTGCCCCTAAAATTCGCCATTCTCTACTCGGGCTTCAAGGTGGACACGCGGAAAATGCCCCACTACGACCGTTTGTACACCAAGGATAACGGCAAGTCCACCAAAACTCGCCTTTTGCACGTGGTCGGAGAGCTAGACACCGTGGTGGGCGACGATAGAGCATACACGTTCTACGACATCACCAAGGAGAACTCGGACTTGCTCAAGCACCCGGGCGGACATTTTGTGCCCAATTCCAGGCTCATGATCGATCTGGTCACCAACTGGATCCAGGCCTTGGACACTCCTGCAGAAAAGGCCCAGCCAAAAGAGTCTGTTCAAGATCTTTTGGCCATGATGGATTCCTTCGGCAAGTAGGCTTCTGCTACTACTACTACTACCACTACTTTCTGGTACTTTCTGTTACTTTCTGGTACTTTCTGGTACTTTCTGGTACTTTCTGGTACTTTCTGGTACTTTCTGGTACTGCCTGCGACTGGCACTACCCTCTGTGACACCTTACTAGGCAGGCAGTTGCTGTTACTCTGGATTCTAATACTGTTATTAGAGCCAGGACTGGGTGGAGAGTATTGAGGTGGTCTTAGATGTTCGGTATAGTTTCAAGGCATAGGATAGTGGTGCCAGTACTGGTATTCCTTCTACCCTTCTGCTATACCATGCTAGACTCTAGAACTACTGGGACACTGCTGAGATTGGACTATTGAGACTGGACTACTGAGTCTGGACAATCAAGACTCGACTATTAAGTCTGGACTACTGACACCTGATAGTCGTGAAAATCAAGTTTGAAGCATTGTTCCTGGTGAAACACCACTGAATTACCACTGAATTACCACTGAATCACCACTGAATCACCACTGAACGTCCTGTGAAGATTGGATGAAAATCAAATGGTACAATTGAAAAGTCAATAACTAGTTGGACCAGGGAATTGGACATCTGACATATACTATTGGTTTAACTCTATGAGGCACAATTGTACCCAATAGAATACCAGTATAGTGGGTCTACGGGACTCGGTACTACACTAAGTGAAGGTCAAATTATTACCAGGTTACTCAGCAGTGGGAATCTTGCAGTACAAGTGGTCGGTGGTGTCAGACTCCTAATTGTCCTATAAGTGGGAGATGACAGAGCCCCGATTTTGTTAGAACTATAGAAAGGCTCTGCCCATAGAGTTATTATGGAGCCTGGCCGTCCAAGACGATCAATGGCCATTGAACAACGCACTCACATCATTTCACAGGATCGGATGAACCGACACGAGCAAGAACAACACCACTATTGATCTGGTGAAGACCTCTTAAGGCCACGTTTCGAGACCACGTGTTCGAGCTACAATTCAGAGCCGCTTTTTCTCTTCAAAGTCATATGCCGCTCTGTTAGATCCAACATCGCCATATAGGGATTGAGTACCCGTGCTCAGTCAATCTCCGAGTCGGTCCTCCATTTTTACCCTCTAGAGTCGGTTCGCCGTTACTACGGATTGCTCTCCTTCAACAATGATTACAGCTATAAGAAGTCCATTGCCAACGGCTGTCTTTTCCACCTGGCTGCTCGTCTTTACAGGTACACCAACAACTCCTCATACTTGGAGGCTGGTCATACTTGGAGGCTATTCATACTTGGAGGCTGAGGCTGGTAAGAGGGTGTACTTGGAGGCTGTGGTATGGCTGGATGTGGGATGTGGGTTACATAGTGGGCAGTTCTTCGTTGAACTATAGAGGTACTGAGCAATGCTTTGTACACCAACACCCACATGAATATGAAGATCAAGTGCATCACCACGACCACTCCGTGGGCAACACCTGCATTGACTGTTCTTGCAGCACATGCCCGACATTGGACCTGTGCAACACGCCAGGCCGACACACACCTAAGCATCCCATAACAACCACCACTGGAGCCAAAGCGCACACAAGCACTCTGACGGTGGAATTGACCGTCATAGGATCTGTGGAGGATTTTCCGGATACCGTGTACTTGGTAACACCACTTTGAGCATTGATGAAAGTGTAGGCAACAGACAAAGAATATTTCAGTAAGGGTGTCTCTTCTTGAGGAATCATCAACGAGTATAGTTAGGTATTTGCTGGTTAACAAGAGTCGAACGAGTCTAGACCAAACCTTAGATAGACACATATCTAAGACATATGCATATCTGAAGGTATATATCATATACTCCATAGTGAAGCAACCATGGAAAGAAGTTCAGAGTACTGATTGGCCTATTTGATGCAAGTCTAGGCACATGCAGTCTAGGCACCTTCCAGACCCCTCCAGTCCAGAGCCTCCACTCGAGACGCCTTCAGGCTTGTTCACCTCCAGTCCAGACCCAACGAAGGATTAAATCTTGACGTCTCTTCCCTCTTCGTCTCTTCCCTCTTCGTCTCTTCCCTCTTCGTCTCTTCGACTCTTTGTCTTTTCCTTCAAGTCCTTTTTCGTATTTCCCTTTCCTTATACTGTTTTTTCCTTTTTTTCCTCTATTTTCCTCTTCTTCTCTTGTCTCCCCTCTTTCCCTCTCTTCATCTTCTTCTAGAGCTCATCTTTAGAAGATACCCCCCTATACTTCCTCAAAACCTTTTCCCGTTTGGAAAGCAGACCCTCCGAAGGCACAATGTCCAACGTCTTCATCAAGAACTTCTGGATCTTCTTCATATTGGCCATGTTCCCCTTATACCGAACAAACGTCTTTTTCTGGTCATCAAAAGCAAGCAAAACAGGAAGTTTATCGTCCTTGGATACAGGAAGCTCGTAGGTCAGCCCCTCATACTCAAAGGTCAGCTTGTTATCCTTAAGGGAAACACTAGCGAGGCTCAACGACTCAAGGAAGTCAATGGCGAGCGAACGGGCCAAGGCCGAAATGGTCTTGGAGTTCAGCACAATGATGGCTTTCTTGGTGGCGTCCTGCAGCCAGAGCCAGTCCCCCAACGATTCGGATACACTATGGAACTTTTTGACGTAATTCTTTATGCGTGTACTCAAGTACTCTACCATGGGAATCAACTCCCTCTGGCCATTGTACACCTCCGGCACGTGTTTGCTCTTGGATTTCTTCCCCCTGACAAACTTGGGCGGGCGGAAGATTTTCAACGTGGGAAAGCCCTGGACACGGTGTTTCTGGCACAACGGCTTGTTGACGTCCCGGTCACAGTCCACGCTGGCCACGTGCACGGCGTAATTGGCATTTCCGTGGATGTATTTGGCCAACTTGTGGAAAATCGGCCGGAGTTGTTTGCAGTAGCCACACCAAGGGGCGTAGAACTCCACAATGGTGGTGTAGTTGGTATGGTACACCACCTTGTCGAAATTGGCCGGGGTGAGTTCGTAGATGTGGGGATCATCATTATAGAAGCCCAGGGCCAACGTAAAGGCCCCGAGAGCCAAAATGGTTATTAAGTGGGAAATTGGTTTCATGCCACGTCACTGTTTAGTGTAGTCAGTACAAGACAGATCTCAATCTCAATCTCAATGCAATAGTACAGTACAGTGCGAATACAGTACAGTACAGTGCGAATACATGTAGACGTAACACCACTTGTACCTTTATAGTACACCAGGAAGTCTTTTCAATAACCAACGGGTACAGACCAGTGTAACATATGGACCACTATTCATAAGTTCATGGACCCATCGAGGTATGTAAATACTGGAGGAGTTACACGGGAGCTGTTTCTGGTGGTCTGACTGTTTCTGGCGGTCTGGCTGTTTCTGACGGTCTGACTGTTTCTGACGGTCTGACTGTTTCTGGCGGTCTGACTGTTTCTGGCGGTCTGGCTGTTTCTGACGGTCTGGGAGTAGAGAACATCTTGGTATGTTCCTCCTAGACAATATTTCATGTTCACTTTTGCCATGTTCACTTTTGTCATCTTCACTTTTGCCATCTTCAGTAATCACTCTCCTGTGGCGAGAGGAAAAACTCTTCGAAGGTCATGTAATCGGCTCCGGGCCCAAAGTCACCCTCTCCTTCATAGTCCTCCGAGTAGACGTTGTCTATCAGCACGCCCTTCTTGCGTGACCCCTTCTTGAGCTGCTCTTCCTGCTCATACTGGCGATATTTTGCAACGTAGATTTTGAGGGTTTCCGCATAGTGCTCGAACCCTAGCGTGAACATGGCCCACAATATAATACTAAATTGTAGGTATGGCATCGACTGCACAGTAACCATCTTATTTACCCACAAGTGAGCCAGTCTGTAGCGATCTGTAATACCACCGACGATTTTGAATAAAAAAAATAATAATGGGTGATTTTTATCAACTCTTAACCGTTTTCGCTCACATCGCAATACTTTATGTAATAGATTTAGATAAAATCCATTAAACCATAAAATGTATTATTCCTTTTAGAATAAATTAGTTAAATTCAACCTTCTAATTGACCAAGTATTTTGGTGTTGAGATCCACTATAGGCTGAATTGTATATCCACCATAGGCTGAATTGTATATCCACCATAGGCTGAATTGTATATCCACTATAGGCTGAATTGCATATCCACTATAGGCTGAATTGTATATCCACTATAGGCTGAATTGCATATCCACTATAGACTGAATTGCATATCCACTATAGGTGTTGAAAACCAGCAATGAAAAGATCTGTTTTCATGCGGCAATCAATTGTGCTTACAATGAATGCCGTGATGAAGGAAGAATCTCCTGGTATATAATGCGGACTCCGCCTCTTTTATTGTTAGAATAAATCGAACATCAACTGCCTGAGGTATACCAAGATGCCTCCAAAACAAGACCCATCAAAAGATCTTGCATTGATAATACTTCAATGAGCACTGACAACTCTTCTCCTCCTCTTGCTGAAGTAAACATTTTCCTGAAGTGTTTACATATCGTGATGAGACTATGAGGTCAATATCTTATAGTATGAGTAATCCACTGGATATTACTCCCTGGTTCATCACAGGTCCTCCTGGTGCTGCAACCGTCGTTGTGTTAGAACTCGTGCAGGACTTTGGGATTTATAAAACAAAGTTATATCAGTTGTATATTCGAATACTATAATATGCCTTAGAGCGATCCCTGAGGATTCATCTTATCAGGCGAACCTGCTAGTTTTATATTCTTCCTGCCTGCTTCGGGTAACCCTTGAGGGATTTCTTGAAACAGCCGGCCACAGGATTTGAAACATCGCAATGTTTCACATTGACCGGGAGAAGTCCTTATCAGGAATTCTCCCTGGTGCGGGCATATCGCATGCGTCCAAGTGCATGGAGCCTAGCGCGCAGTATAAAGTCTCCTTGAATACCAACCTTCACACCATCTCATACTCATAGCGGCTTCCCACCATCATATTCATCAGGGACTTCACCATCATACTCATGAGGCAATTCACACCATACTCATGAGGCAATTCACACCATACTCATGAAGGCTTCACCATGTCATACTCATGAAGGCCTCACCATCATACTCATGGGGGCTTCACCATCTCATACTTCATTCCAGTTTTGGTCTATTCCAATCAACACCATTTTAATCTATCCCTAACCATTTCATTCGATTTTTAACGCATACATTTTACACCATTCCTATCATATCGCAGATGGTGTCTAATATCGGCCAGATCCAGCCCTGCAAGCATCTCCAGATGGTGCTCAGCTCCAAAGCTAATACCACCGTGAAAGCCACTTACCAACAAGCTGTGGCCATTTCTATCAGCATTAACGCCAGCATCCAAAAATTTATGTCCTATACACAGACTAAAGATCAACAGCCTGTTAAACAAAAGAAATTAAACGAGTACAAGGCGCAGGTGCTAGGGTGCTCAGGATGCTCGGAGTCCAACTTCTACTCCGTCTTTATATGCTTGCAGTGGCCGAATGTCGGTTGCTATTCCGAGCATGCAGTGGTATGGTTTGAGACTGAGCCTAAGCTAGGCCTCGTTAGTAGAATCCACCGACACTAAATACTCAATTCTAGTGCTCGTAGGATTTTTCCTAACACGTTGCGGATCTGGCGTTATCTAATCCACAATAGGCTGGACTGCATATCCAC
The DNA here is from genome assembly GCA_002374385.1 of Metschnikowia borealis. Taxonomy (NCBI): domain Eukaryota; kingdom Fungi; phylum Ascomycota; class Pichiomycetes; order Serinales; family Metschnikowiaceae; genus Metschnikowia; species Metschnikowia borealis. The sequence goes on along the minus strand of NKZC01000367.1, from coordinate 2,068 downwards.
TATATGCTGGACTGAATATCCACTATATGCTGGACTGCATATCCACTATAGGTTGGACTGCATATAGACGGATCAACAACCCTACTCTGCGTGATGGTAATGACCATTCAACGCTGTGTCACATCCATGGCTGCACAAAGTACCACAATGGCCCTTTTGAATATTGTGCAACAATCCCTACCCTATAAACCGTGAACGTGAAGTGGTCTCTGTGACTGCTTGGACGTCAGTTATTTTTCTGAGATCCCAATTGGGGCACCGCACCCTTACCCAAACTTTGCTTTCCATATTGTTATTTTCATCTAAGCGAACGCCATTCACATGTACAAATCCATACAATGCACACATAGTTTTATAGCATAAATGCATAAATACAGACACTATTTCCCATATATTCACTTTTTTGCTTTATCATTGTAATTCTTATATTTCGTTTAATTTATGTAATTTATGTAATTTATGTAATTTATGTAATTTATGTAATTTATGTAATTTATGTAATTTATGTAATTTATGTAATTTATGTAAAAGGGAAATGGAAACGGAAACGGAGTCGGAACCGGAGGATAAGCGGTGGTGCAGCGGCTCAGAATAGCAGCACTTTAGAAGTTCAGCACTTTAGAAGTTCAGCATTTCAGAAAAGCACTTTAGAAAAGCACTTCAGAAAGGCAATTTAGAAAGGCAATTCAGAAAGGCAATTCAGAATAGCAGCACTTCAAAGCAGCGGCTCAGAAAAGCAGAGGTGCAGAAGTCCATGGATCAGCCAGATATTTTTTACGCGGTGCAGTGGGTGTGGAGGGCACGAAGGGTATGGTGAATGAGACACGGTGTAATTTATGTAATTTAGGAAATTCTTTTAATGTATGTATTTAGTTTAATGTGGGACATATATTTAATGTCTTTATTATGTTTATTGTATTTTTGTATTTAATTTAATTTAAGTAATTTCTTGTAATTAATGTATTTAATTTAATTTATTCAATGTATTTAGTTTAATGTAGGAACCTGATTTAGTTTAATTTATGTATTTAATTTTACGTATGTATTTAGTTTAATGTATTTAGATTAATGTAGGAAACTCAATAAATTTATTGTATTTATTGTATTTATTTTATTGTATTTATTGTATTTATTGTATTTATTGTATTTATTGTATTTATTGTATTTATTGTATTTATTGTCTTAGTTTAATGTTGGAACTCATTTATTGTGTTTATTTAATATCTTTAGCTTAATGTATGTATTTAATTTATGTAATTTATGTAAT
>NKZC01000408.1:0-10499 GCA_002374385.1 Metschnikowia borealis | reverse complement strand
GCCCAGCCCTATTGTCCTCTCAATGGCCTGCGTACAACATATCCACGAAGTACCTTGCCTCCGTACACGCTAGGTATTCGTTGACAAAGCCTGAAACCAATCATAAGCTCAAAGAGTTTACCAATGAGGAAACAAAGGGTGCAGTGACTACTGTTTGTGATGTGAGTGGCCAATTTTTAGTTGCTCAAGGTCAAAAGATTATTGTGAGGAACCTTTCACTCATGTAGTACTTTGTACTTCCACTATACACACTATAAACTACTGTACACACTCTAAACTACTGTACACACTATAAACTACTGTACACACTATAAGCTACTGTACACACTATAAACTACACTGTACACACTATAAACTACTGTACACACTATAAACATAAACTACTGTACACACTAAACTACTGTACACACTATAAACTACTGTACACACTATAAACTACTATACACACTATAAACTACTATACACACTATAAACTACTGTACACACTATAAACTACACTGTACTGTATTGCTATGATAAAAAACCTGANAACTACACTGTACTGTATTGCTATGATAAAAAACCTGACGAGGGGTCACAGTAGATTCAGAGTATATGTATCAGTGATTCTAATTTTACTGTGATAAATAGTCCCAGTCCAATATAGTATAGTGGTATAGAGAGTGTAGGCCAATCTATACTACTACACACTACACTCCTAAGACACCATTGTACGAGGCACCAGAAGGATTATGAAGAGCTTTTTCCTTGCACCTAGCAACTGCCGGTTTACTAGGAAAAGCCACTTTCTATACTTAAGTAGCCGTCTCCTTCCTCTGGAGAATCATCGTACAATGAATATAGTAAACAGAGTTTCTGACGTTACGACACGAATCTAAAATATAGGGCTTATGGGAATTCTAGTACTTCTGAGACATTTAGGAACTATAGTACTTATGGTGCATGAGAAATTGTGTCACTTATAGCACTAACCTGAAAGATACCTTATTCCTGGGATAGTCCATATCCTGCAGATGTAGAGCCATATCAATTAATAGATGATATTATAGAATGAAATGATGGAATTTTCAACTTTTGTTTTAGTATATATTAATATACAGGGATCAGTAATTGTACCTTACAAGACCAAAGTCCTATGTAACGGGTCCACAGCGCTTCTTATACTTTTCAGTTCGGCTAGGGCCCGCACAGCCTTCATTGTTCAGAGTCTGCACAGCCCTATTGTCCTTTCAATGGCCTGCGTACAACATATCCACGAAGTACCTTGCCTCCGTACACGCTAGGTATTCGTTGACAGGAATAGACTGTGGGCTAGACTGTGGAATAGACTGTGGAATAGACTGTGGACTAGACTGTGGAATAGACTGTGGAATAGACTGTGGACTAGACTGTGGACTAGACTGTGGACTAGACTGTATATTACACTGACTAACCAGAACTGGGCTGGACTAATTAGTAATGGAGATAATTAGTGGGTATTTAAGAGTAGGGTACATACAAATAGGGTCATAGAAAAATGGATGAATAAGAAGAGTGGTGTATGAAATTAGGGTAGCCAATGGATATAGAAGATAGGGATATAATGGTGACTCCATAGAAAACAAATTGTTGTGCTTGGTGTAAAGCGTAGCGGAAATTTGTCTGAAGTAGATAAGCATGTGCTTTTCCAATCTCTCGGCCAAGTCCAACGAATTGGATCTATAGGCCGACTTGTTCTCCACGGCGTGCCGCAAAGACTTGTAATCTTCATCCTCAAGCAATAAGTTATGGTACGCATTGTTGCAAATGGAGTTGTTTAAGTCATGGTATGCACTGTTGACAATGGAGTTGTTCTTGTCAAGCAAGGAGATCAAGAATGGTTTGGTCAATGGAAAGTTGTCGGACTTGACAAACATCTGACGAGTCTTGGCAAGTCGATCATAGGACTCAACACTGACAACAAGTCCACCAAGAAAGTGGGGGTTTTGCCATGTAGAAGTTAATGGTCTTGTAGTAGATCTCCAAGTTGGACACCTTGGCAATGATGAGGAAAAATCTGATGTGGAAATCATGGAATCGCGAAATAACATCAAGAACGTGAAAAGCGTGAAGAGCGTGAAGAACGTGAAGAACGTGAAGAGCGTGAAGAGCGTGAAGAACGTGAAGAACGTGAAGAGCGTGAAGAGCGTGAAGAGCGTGAAGAGCGTGAAGAACGTGAAGAACGTGAATCGTGAAGGACGTCAAGAATAAAGTGGTTTTTGCACCCAAAATTGGACCCATTACAGAGCCGTTTCATAGTCTTTGTTGAAAATGAACGGCTCATAAAATGCATCCTTGAGATTGGCCACTTTTCGACCTCCCAAGCCCGGAATCGACGCCAATTCCTCGCCTTTGGCCTGAACAACTATATTCCGGAAAGACTTGCAGTTGGCCAAAAGATTCGCCACATCTGTTTTGTTGACCGCACGCACGGTGGTCAAACTATTGATGATGTTCAGATTAAAGTCTGTTTTTTTCACACCTTGGATGGAAACATTGACCTTGGTCCGTGCCATTTCGTTGGTTTTGAGCCCTGCAATATAGTTGCCCGCCTCTTCAAATGACCATGCTACCACCATAGTCAAGTCGTTTTTGATGCAAATCACCAGCAATTTGCGGATGGCCTCCTGAGGCGAGTCAATATCCACCACCACCAAAAGAACTCGTAATGCATCGTCGTCCTGGTGCACGTGTGTGGAGGAACTGCCTCCTTTGAGCTTATCTATGCGTCTCCATACGTATTCGGGCCGGAGTTTATGGTACTTGAGCGAAAGAAAAAGCACCTGGAGCGTGGCATTGATGTAGTAGTCCAGGAGGATCTGGGAATTGTACGACCAGGGCGTGAGTTTCATCTGCGGTGCTTCTAGAAGGGGGTTTCCCTTTTGGGACGGTGCTACCTGCACAGAAGTATAAGAATGGACGTTTCGGGGTCCTCTCCTTGCAGGAATTGGGGCCTTGGGTTTTTGCCTTGCTCCTTGTGCATCTGTTGCGTTGGAAACGTCCTGTTTCTGGCCATTTCCTGTCTGTTTTTGGCCCATATCTGCCTGTTTCTGGATACTTCCTGTATCTTGACCCAGACCTGCCTCTATTAGGCCAACTTCCACTTGTCTCTGGCCAGCATCTTTTTCTTTCTGAATCGATCCTGTATCTGGACCAATATGTATCTCTTTTCGGATACTTGCTGTCTCTTTGTGGACACCACGTGTATTCTCACCTTCTGTTTGGTCACTTTTGGTACCTTCAGATTGCTCCTTTTGCTCTGACCCACCAAAATCGTCATAGCTCTCTCTCATTTGCTGCACACCTGCCAAGATACTGGCAAACGACAGCTGGTCGACATTTTCCTCCATGCTGTATCACCGGTGCTCAAGCAATTGTGTGGAGTTAAGTTGAGATCCGTACATCTTTTTTGAAAACATCCGTACACCAGCTATCTAAAACCCGTACATCGCTTATAAAACATCCGTACACCAAGTGACCGTACCGGGCGCGATATATATGGCAAGCATAGCATTAGCTCATATCAACTACAAATGGTATGTCTGCACATGACACACATGAAACACACATGAAACACATCTGAAACACCACTAACCACAGTCTGCTCTCTTTAATTTCCAGTCTCTTCTTCTCGTCATTCTCTTGGCCATCTGTACCTGCACCTATATCCATGCCACGTGGCCGGCACTCATCAACAAGAACAAAACAGGGGCTTTGGGCATTTTCTGGAAATTCGCCCGTATAGGCGAACGCTTAAGTCCGTACGTTGCCATTGGCTGTTTTATCATGGCTTTCAATGTTCTCAGCAGTTAAATGTATGGAGGTTTTGGTAATGGTTGTGTTGTATGCAGGTTTGTTGGAAAATTAGAGACTTTCAAGTCTTAATTGGCATTAGGAGCATGATTTCTATGATTCTGGGGTTATCTATGGGTTTAGTTCTAAAAGATGTTTATTTGTTTGCAATGGTTATGTACTTTGGTTGTTTGCACTGATAATGTACTTTGGCTGTTTGCACTGATAATGTACTTTGGCTGTTTGACTATATGGAAATGGGGCTTCCCTCTTTTATATTCCGAGTTAGACCTCTCTTTAAATGGGATAGGTTTCTGTCTAGGGAGAACGCAAGGCAAGGGTTTTATTTCATTTTTCCAGAATTTGGCTGATCATTCTCAACACTACACCTTGATAGAGTAATTATCTGCTCAGAGGGGTCTTTAAATTCATCAACTTTTCTGACTTTCAGTGTTCTAATTCTGCTTAACAGAACTCAAGAAGCTAACAGTACTCAAGAAGCTAACATCACTAAGTCATCATTATTCGTTGATGATCCCAAAAGGAGGAACCTCAGCTGCTTATGTAAGCCTTGAAGAGAAAATTTGGTTCTGGTAATGGTTCTGGCCTCCTAGTTTATAATTCACACTATTATGATGGTGGTATTTGGTGCATTTTGGTGTTTTTCTGGTGAAATTCTGGTGCATTTTTGGCACAATTTTGGTTTAGTGCACTTTGGTGATTTTAGTGCATTTGAAAATGTGGATGTAAGGCGGTCAGTGATTTTAAGTATGCACTTCGTCGGATTTCCAGAAGACCATAAGCCTTTTTGATCGTTAGAGAACACCGAACCGGAAAAGTATCTAATCTAGGGAACTAGACAAACTGAGAAACCATCAGGTACCGCATGAGACATCTGCCATAAGCTACAGTCAGTTGCCAACTATTAGGTATCAAGACCATTAGCTATTTGGATTATTAGCTATTTGGATTATTAGCTATCTGGATTATTAGCTATTTGGATTATTAGCTATTTGGATTATTAGCTATTTGGATTATTAGCTATCTGGACTATTAGCTATTTGGATTATTAGCTATTTGGATTATTAGCTATTTGGATTATTAGCTATTTGGATTATTAGCTATTTGGATTATTAGCTATTTGGACTATTAGCTATCTGGACTATTAGCTATTTGGATTATTAGCTATTTGGATTATCAGCTATTTGGATTATTAGCTACCTGGCTTATTAGCTAGCTGGCTTCTGATGCTGTCTCATCAGAGGTTAGTATGTGGGGTGTTAGTCTCCATGCCTTTCTACATGTCATACACTCATACTTCAGTCATACTCACTGGCTCTATTTGATAACATCAGTCAGCTTGAAAATATCCACTTTTGATCATTATGCATCTTGTTAGCTGGAATTTGTGGTCTTTACATGACTCTATATCTTATAAGTATGTGTATTTGCTGTGACCAAATTTATCTGCATCAACATTATACCGGTTTCTTTTGCAATATCTATTTTTGATCAGTATATTCAGTTGATTTTGACCATTCCAAAACCGCTATGGCTTTTCTACTTGGTAGTCTGTTCTACTCAGCAGTCTAAAGAGAGTCTATATAGTCTATTTGGAGGTCTACATACTGTCCAATTTATCAGAATGGTCTACTTAGCAGTCTTACAGTCTGCCTGATGGTGGTCCGTCTCATGCAGTCTGTCTGTTGGTGGTCTGGTCTATCTGGTCCATCTCTTGCTGGTTACTTGGTCGATCATCTACTAATTTCCTAGTGGTCTATCTGAAGTTTCAATAGTCTAGATGGTGACTTGGTGGTTGTATCTGTTACTTGGTATGCAGGTCTACCTGAATATTTAGTGGTTATATACCGAATTACTATTCGGACTATTTGGACTATTTGGACTATTTGGACTATTTGGAATATTTGGACTATTTGGACTATTTGGACTATTCGGACTATTTGGACTATTTGGACTATTTGGACTATTTAGACTATTCGGAATATTTGGACTATTTGGACTATTTAAGAGTACTCTCACCTACAGTTTCACTTAGTCATCATAACCAGATTCCCCAGAAGTTGTCTCACCTTCACCCATTGACTCTTCGTCACCCATTTTAGGGTTCAAATCATATGCATCGCATTCTTTATTGCCAGCAGTTTTATTGTGGTAATTAGCATTCAGACCTCAGGTTGGCCACTCCACTAACAGTGATGCTTTTGCACAGGACTTTTTGGCCCTTCAGAATTTAAAGCGTTGGTCTTGTTAGGTGAACCAAAACATATACGGTTTATAGGGTCTCGTGGAGATGGACCTTCAGGTTTAGGTTTTTTCCTGGCGTAGGTTTGTGACTGGGGTCATGACCTTTTTTTCTCAGACGAACTGCACCCTTATTCTTAGATGCAATTGCTTCCGAAGATAAATCTCCACTTCAGAATTGGAACTAGTACTACTACTACTACTACTACTACTACTACTACTACTACTACTACTACTACTACTACTGCACTCTACTTAATACTACTACTACTACTACTACTGCACTCTACTTAATACTACTATGGATTCTTCGGCACTTGACATCAAGCAGAAGTGAAAACCCATCTAGAGGCTTTTTTTCTCAGTGTAAATTTAATTTTGTCGGAGTCAGTCTAGGAAAGAAGGAATATTCTCTGCTAGGAATAGGCAAACCATTTTATTTCCGTACTCAAGACGTACCAGCATTTACTAATTTGGTAGTAGAGTGATAATTAGTACCACAGAGAGCCTCGGTACCGGAATACTGGCAGTTTAGCAATAGTAGTGGAGGTAGGAGAGTAATACTACCATGTTCGAGGTATGATAGTACATGAGCATGGTAAGAGTAGTCCACAAGATTGTATGCTGTCTAGGTAGTAGTCCATCCGCTTAATATTCTGGTCTCAGCTTAGTATTCTGGTCTCAGCTTAGTATTCTGGCCTCTGCTTGGACTAGCACATCGACTTCTGCGCCTACCTGAACTCGAACTGCTCATTCACGGAATTGCACAAGATGGGAGCCCTCTCGTTGCCCACGATGCGCTCCAATGCTGCGGCATCCCACTTGCAGAAGTTGGTCTTGACAAAAGAGAGGTCCACATCGGCCTCATTCCGGTACACAGAGCGGCCCACGAAGCGGAGCAATTCCCGGTAGAAAAGCGGGTTGGAAGGCGGCTCGTAGAGCATCACGTTCTTGACGCCCCGGATCTCGTACCTCCGGAAATGGTGCATTCTCTCCGTATACAAGAGCATCTTGGCCTTGCCAGAAGCGAACGCATGACGGGCCTTGCCCACACGTGACGCACTCAGGTACTCGTCGATAGATGCAAAGCTGATCTTGGTGTGTGCCTTCATATAGGTCTTGATCCGGACGTAATCAAAATACGACGGGATGTAGATCAACATGCCGTCCTCATACGACAGCTGCTTGGTGAGCGAGGGTAACAGAGAGTTGATGAAGTAGCGGAACCGAGCGTCCACGGAATCCTGGGGAGAAGCTGCTTCGAACCGGACGAACATCTGCTTGATCCGGAGCCCCACCAGGTTCATAATGCACGTTTTGGCCGAAATTTCCGGCCGGAACCGGACTTTTCCACTGATGTTATGCGACTTCCCGAGTAGACTGTTGACATTGGGCGTAACAAACTCGGAAAAAACCAAGGTTTGCCGTAACAATCGTGCATGGTCGTTGATGGCATACATTCGGATCCGGGAGAAATCGGCTCCGTGGGCTTCTTTGGGCACTTTGTTGACGTACTTGAGCACGGTACCCACGTGATCCCAGTTCTGCATTTCCATCTGGTTGGCCAAATCCACTGCCAAGATTTCGATGGACGCCAAAAAGTCCGTCTGCCGCTTGCTCTGGTTGGGGTCTTCCAAAATCATCGAAAGACCGATGGGGGAAGCTACCAAAATGTCCAGGTTGTAGAACCCCAGGTAGAGCTTTACGGCCTTCCGCGTAAATTTCATCCCGACTGCAAAAAAATCGTTGGTATTTCCTTTGAACATGGCCCGGAAATCGGCTGGCTTGGTGTCTGGTGGCGCCCCATCTTGGAAAAATTGCTGCTTGAACTTCCGGTGATTCTCCTGTTGTTCTGCCCCGGAAAGTTGTATCAATTCCTGCACACACTCCCACCCGGCATTTCTGGTCGGAAGAAGAATAAGCACCTTGGGTCGAGTGAACCCCTGGTCACGGAACTCGGGCTCCTCCATATCGCCCGCCTGGCCTGCCTTGAGCTTCTCCTGGTACGCCTTGAGCTTTTCGTTGTTTTTTAACACCCGATCACGTGTTTTGAGCACGTGACTGAGCACGTGCGCGAGGTACACTCCCCGATACTGCGTGTTGTTGTAGGTCTGGCTAGCATAGCTGACGTCACGGTATGTCAGCATATGACCCAAAAGGGCAGCCTCAAGCGGCCGCAATGTGTCCCCATGCTTCTGAATGTACTGTTGTTGGACTTTTTGCTTGAGCACGCTTTTCGATATGTACGGGTTTTCGAAGGTGCACGGGTGTGTGAGGCTCTCATGTGTTTCTCCTGGTGATTGTTGCACAGTAACTTTGTAAGGAGGTTCCAGGATCTCACTCCGTCCGATCACGGTCCAGCGTTGGCCACTCTCGATCGCTGTGGCTTTTTCAGCGACGAAATCGTCCGAGATTTGGTTGAACCGGGCCTCATAGATGTTTGATGCGACCTTATCGTCATCCACATCCTCCTTGGCATCTTCTTCAGCATCCACGAACTCTTCTTCAGCATCGCCATCGTCTTCGTCATCGAAATTGGCTCCGGCAATGTCATTTTCCGAGTCAGAACCGTCGTTTTCAGTGTTTTCTTCCCCCAGAACCGCTTTTTTCAGCAGCTTTTTGGGCTGCAGGGAGTTCTCGGTCTTAAGAAGAGTAAGCAATGCATCGTAGGCCTTTCCATCTTCGAATTTGGGTGTTTTGGGTTGGTGTTCCTCCTCATCCAGAGACAGGTCTGAAGGTTCAGGTAGCTCTGGCTGCACGACGTCTCTCCGCGCCGTTCGAGTGATCTTACGGAGCTCTCCACGACCCTGATTGGGCCGGCCATGCTTCTCCCGGTGGCCTGCACTTCTGGACTCTTGTCGACTTCTTTTGGGCATTATACTGCTTTGGGAATGCAGTGCGATGCGATGAGATGTGAGTGTACCTTAGACCCGTACCTCCGGCAATCAGGTAGTTCTAAAACCACCGAGAAACTCAACTTTTGTCGTTATGGAAGTGATTATTGATATAATTAGATCTTGAGAAGAGATTAATCAAGTCAATTTCAGAGTATGGCTGATTATGGAGTGGGAGATGGGACCATTGGCTGTGGGTCACGTGACCTGGCCAAAAATGAACCGTGATTGTGCAGGTTCAAGGGTTCAAACCACAAGTCAGCTGATTAACCTTTATTGAGTTGGGGTTTTTGAAGTTGCAAGAAGAAATAATTGTTGGTTTGAAGCCCTGACCATCGTGGCTTCTGGGGTGGGGGAATTTGTTACATAGAGGTGTGTGATTGTGTGCAGGAACATGCAAAAAAAGATCTTACAAGCCCTTTTTTCAATTTTTCAAGTCCTTTTTTGGTCTATGTACTCAGAAAGATTGATTTCGAGGCGTATGTGATTTTTAAGGTGTGGTCCAATTCTATAAGTAGCATTCGCAGCTTTCTTAGTATTATGTATTCAGACTGCAAAAAAGACATCCAATGAGAGTACGGAAAAAAGTGGATAAGCAAATAACATCAATTTTTTGAAAGAAATGTGACAGTCGTAAATCCAAAAATCCAAAAATCCAAAAAAAACCAAAACAGCACTTTTTAAAATAGACCAGCAGTAAATTTACTTCATTAACCTTAACTCACTGTACAGGCAGAATTTTTGGCAGAATTTTGGAAGATTGTCTAGCAGGATTTTGGCAGAATTTTGGAAGATTGTTTAGCAGGATTTTCGCAGAATGTTTGCAGAATTTTTGGAAGATTATTTGGCAGAATTTTGGAAGATTGTTTAGCAGAATTGTTAGATTCTTAGCACACGAATTACGTAAACTTGTATTCGGTGATAATCCCCAATAATTGTAATTGTTCCAGAATATTCTTATAGCCATTATCGTACATCATTCTATGATGACCATTGCAAATTGGGCAAACTGATAACACGCCATCTTAGTACTTCGTATAAACAAGGACTGGCCATTGTTAGGAACAGATTGTCAGATCCGTCTTAGGTAGGAACAGATTGTCAGATCCGTCTTAGGTAGGAGCAGATCGTCAGATCCGTCTTAAGTAGATCACTACCTATGGAGGTATTATAAAGTCTCTGCCCGATACTAATTAGGGCCATTACGAACGCAGTATCACGGTGTTCGACCATAAACAATGATGGCCTCTTTTTGAAGATGCCAGAACAATCATCACTATTGTTCAGAAAAGTTTTCACTGCCACGTTTCTCTTTAAATGCTATATCAATCGCTCTGGCTCCTCTTTGTGAGCAACATTCAACGAATAAAATAGATGACTTAGTACATAACGTTCAACAAGAGTCTAACATAGACTGCGTAGGTTTATAATACCTCTAGGGTAGTTTCTGTTGAACTTGTGGGACATGCGTCATGTGTAAACCTGTGAGTGCGGGCAACTGTGAAACATGTTGTCTGCAGGTCACCGACAACT